>JBBPBX010002361.1:42081-87960 GCA_038048925.1 Garcialebias charrua | reverse complement strand
GATCAGCTAGTTCAGGAGTAAACCAGGGGCTGTCACGGCCCTTTATCCTGAACTGCCGGAAAGGTGCGTGTTTGTTTACAAAGAGAATGAAACTATTATGAAAATAGTTCCAAGCGGTGTTCACGTCATTGAATTGTAGGATATGTTGCCAATCAAAGTGGGATAGATCCCAAAGGAATGACTGTTCACAGAAACGTTTCAAATCCCTTTTTTGAATTATTCTGGGCTTAGCAGGTGGAAGTTTAGTAGATCTAAGAGCTGCTATTACGGAATGATCACTCAAAACGTTAGCAAATACACCTATACCAGGAAATTTGTGAGGAGCATTTGTGAAAAACAGATCTAAGGTAGAAGATTTTTCAGGACATTTTATGTTTGGTCTGGTGGGAAGAAAATCACACTCAGACACTGATTGGTTGAAATTTCGGCAGCTAAGGAATAAATGCACAACTGCCATCAAAGCCGCAAAACGTAACTACTTCTTATCTCAGACCTCCAAAAATCTAAATGATCCAAAAAAATTCTGGAAAACCATTAAATCTCTCTCAGGCACCCCCCAATCATCTGACCTCCCATCACAATTTCTTGTTGACTCTGTTCCTGTGTCAAATAAGCACGAGATCCTGAACTGTTTCAATAAACATTTTGTTGCTTCTAGTTCATTATTTGACACAGTTACAAACGGAAAATCAGCCACTTTATCTAATAATCAAACTTCTACAAATCAAATCCCTCCTACAAGTCAACCATCTGTTAATCACACCTTCTCTTTTTCTCCGTTCTCAGTCAGTGAGGTAAATAAACTGTTAAATGATCTTGATCCAAAAAAATCTGCAGGTCCAGATGAACTTCCACCTTATTTCTTAAGGCTGGCTGCTCATATCATCACAGTCCCTGTGACCCACATCTTTAATCTGTCCATAAGCCAAAACACCATTCCGGATGCTTGGAAAACAGCATTTGTTCTTCCTTTGCTGAAGGGAGGTGACCCCACCTCACTGAACAATTATCGACCGATCTCTAAACTCTGCATCTTAGCCAAGGTTCTAGAAAAACTGATAAACTCTCAGATCAAAAATTATCTGGACTCATTTAACATCTTACCTCTTCATCAATCTGGTTTCAGGAAAAAACACAGCACAACAACTGCTTCTCTGAAGGTTCTGAATGATGTTGTTGAAGCATTGGATGCTAAGGACTATTGTGCTGCACTTTTCTTAGACCTGTCTAAAGCTTTTGACACTGTGGATCATAACATCCTGTGTCATAAGCTCTCAGAAATCGGTTTCTCTGATCACACCATCGGTTGGTTTTCTAACTATCTTTCCAATCGGAGGCAATGTGTTCAACATAACGGTACTTCTTCCAGCTATTTAACAGTTAAAAATGGTGTACCACAAGGCTCAGTTTTAGGACCCACTCTCTTTACAATCTACATAGCTAATGTAGGTCACTGCATCCCTGATGCATCCTTACATTTCTATGCTGATGATACAGTTGTTTACTGCCGAGCTAAAACAGTTGCTAAGGCTTTCCAGTTACTGCAATCTGCTTTTGACATCATCCAGTCAGATTTGTTCCGTCTCAAACTTGTCCTAAATGCTGATAAAACAAAAGGGATGTTTTTTTCAAATAGGAAGGCGGTTCCAGCAGATCCTCCTCTGATTTTATCTTCAAATGGTGTCCCTATTGAGTTTGTTGATTCCTATAAATATCTGGGTATCCTGATCGATTCACATCTCTCTTTTAAACTCCACGTGGAAAACCTAGTGAAGAAACTGAAAGTTAAACTGGGTTTCTTTTTCAGAAACAGATCATGTCTATCACTGAATGTCAGGAAACGCCTTGTGTCTGTGACTTTCCTTCCCTCCATTGATTACGGTGACATTCTCTACATGAATGCTCCTACAAGCACCCTGCGGATGTTGGATGTTGTCTATCATGGTGCACTAAGATTCATAACTGGTTGTGATTATCGTACCCACCACTGCACCCTGTATTCACTGGTTAACTGGACATCATTAACCTCACGCAGACTCTTCCACTGGTACATTTTCATCTTTAAATCACTTCTTGGTCTGCTGCCCTCATACATCTCCTCCTACATGTCTTTGCGTGAGTGCAGCTACAGTGTGCGCTCTCAGGACATGATTACCTGCAGTGTTCCGTCAGTGAGGACTGAACTTGGAAAAAGGGCCTTCTCCTACTCTGCTCCTGCTTCATGGAATATCTTACAAAAAGATCTGAAGCTCTCGACCTTGACTTCTCTAAATGGTTTTCAGAATCTGTTGGAATCCTGGCAAAAACCAATGCAGATTTGTTCCTGTCTTTGATTTTATACGTCTACCTTATAATGTTTTGCTAGTTTTTTGATACTTTGTTAAAAAAAAAAAAAAAAAACTTTCTTTTGTTTTTTTCTCTCTTTTGTTTTCTATTGTTTATTGTTTGTTTGTTTATTGTTTATTGTTTAAGGAAATTCTACCACTGCTGTTCATTGTTCTTTAGTTTTAGCAGGTCGCTTTCGTAAATGAGCCCATGAGGTTCAAAAGATTTACCTGACTAAATAAAGGTTGAATGAATGAAAAAAAAACATAAAGTAAGCAATGGATCTTCTAAGCTAAGGCCCTGTTTACACGGACACGGTGAGGGGAAATGGAGGTTTGGGGTATGTTAATTAGAGGCAAAAGATTTGCGTTGACACGGGCAAATTCTGTGGATATGATCCCCCCCACCCCCGCCCTCATGAATTCACTGTAGTTACCATGCCGGGCCATTAGATGGCGCTGTGAATTTTTGAACCTTCACTATTGTGCATGCGTGCTACCTCGTCTGTTTTCCTCTCTGGCTAAAAGTTCAGCTAACTACAAGTTGTTGTCAACAAGTTAACAACAAGTTAAAGCTGGAATTTGGATAAGAGTCAACAGATTTGACACCAAGTGGGTCCCGCTTCATCTAACAAGCTGCACACCAGACGCTGAGCGGACCAGAACCGAGTGACGATGTCGGACTTTACATATATATATATATATATACACAAATATATATTGAGAGAAATTATAGAGAGGGCAGCACAACGTTCTTAATAATGTTTCCTTGTGTTTACTTCGATCACAGAACAACCAACTGAGTTTTTTTTTTTCCTGCGAGGTCACGAAGCGGACCGGTTCGGATGTGGGTCCAGTGTCCACCAGGATGTAAACGACAGAGTCCAGTCTATAACAGTTCGGTTAACGTGTTTTTAAAAGTATTCAATTTAATTCTCAGTGTTTGTGATATACAGTTTATGGTGTTGAATAAATGAATAAATTAAAAATCAACCTGGTGTCTTCATTTTCACAGCACGTTACGCATTGTTTAAATAACGTAACGAGTCTAGATAGATAGCTCTGATAAATATATATATATATATATCTCCCATGCTAACATAAATACTGTTTATTATTGTTAAACTGTAATAATTTAGCACATATTGTGCAGCGTGACACGGGAAATGTTTACCTGCCCTGAGTGTCCGTGCGTAAGTGCTGCGCGCATGTGTTCAAACAAAAGATCAGCGGGAGATGTTTACATTATCAGCGGGGGGTCAGCGAAAAATATCCACTCTGAGCCGTGAGTTCAAAAGGCATCGGATTCAAAGAGGGGTGCCAGTGGTGTCATGTCAACGATAAGCACATCCGCAGAGATAAAGGAGCGGTTTCACTCAAAATACGCGCCGTGTAAATGGCCCCTTATTTGTGAACGGTTTGTAATTTTCATGTTAAATCGGCACAGCGGGATTCCCTAAATTGTTGAGTTCCTTCAGGGTCTAAATTTGGTTGCATTACTGTTTTTCCTATCCGTTAAATTATCTATCAAAAGAAACAAGTGTTTTGACATCTATATTATTTGTTGATGATACCAATCTTTTAGCTGCAGCTGGCAATTTTTGACTTACTTATTAAAAGTCCAGATATGGGCTTGTTCAATTTGTGCAGTGGTAAATAGAATATCAGTCCATGTTCCAAATCCAAGTTCCTCTTACTTTAGAATGAGATTCAAATTATAATCCTAAATATTAAATTATTGATTATAATTAAACATTTGTTTTGACTCACTGCTCGTCAGTGATAGCCTGGCCCTCGCCTTCCTACACCAAGAGCCATTGTTAGCACGGGGGCTAAGCGGAACCAAAGGGTGTGTTTTAGAATTGCCCCTGATGTAAAGTTATAACTACAGTATGATTTTAATAATAATTGGTTGTGATCTAAAGTGGACCATTCTGAGGCTGAAAGTCCAGGGCTGAAAATGAGTCCCACTCCAGCCCTGTCAGTACAAATCTTTTTTCATTGGGAAGAATTGTTTTGTAACCCTGAACACTACAAAACAATCCCTCATCTGGTTAACCTTGAGCCTAGTCTGGAGGAAGACTTTGATAGATTTGTGACAGAACATCAATTCAAAAATGTCCGTCTATTCTTTTCTAAAACTTCTTCAATCTTGTGTAAATGAGGCACTGAATGACGATGGAAGAACTGTGGGTGTTGTCTTTAGCCACACAGAATCACTAAGACTCTTGATTTGTCATCATTAGATTGGAGGTTTCCTGGTGAAACATCTGTTTACATGTACCATATTGCCAAATACCCATGTGTGCACAATAAAATCTAATAGACTTTACTGATTCTAATATGAGCAATTAAATGATTGCAACCTTGGATGTGGACATGGAAGATAAATTATAGTCTGCAGTTTCCCAACAGCTCTGCTCCTGCAGCTGTATATAACAGAAGTCCAACGGTCAGAGCAGCACAGCTTCAACCTCCCTGTTCATCTGTGAGACGCTCTGCTCCTCTGGTGACTGATTAATACAAAACTATTTGAAATACTTTTTGTCAAGTTGAACTTTTTTTTCTTTTACTTGGATCAAAAGACTTTTTGAGAAATAAAAAAATAATAATATTTTTGTGTTTAACAGCTGAGATCACTGAAACCATGCTGAAGGTAGCTCTTATTCTTGGATGCCTCGTGAGCCTCATCATGGCTGAAACGGTATGTGTGACATAATCTTACTTAAATACGTGTAAGTATGCATATAGATACTTTCTTTCTTACCATAATAAAGTTGAATGCTGGTAATGTTGAACCATCTGCAGATGGAGCACCAGCGATTTGCTCGATTTAAAGGCCGTTCCAACTCTGGTTCTAACTCCCATGAGGTGAGTGTCTCTGTCCTCTGCTGGGAAATGACACATGAACGTTGGTTACTCATCAGTTACTGAGAGTCCTCTGCTGTGTGTTTCATGATATCGTTCTTAACTTCACTCTGAAGTCAACCGCCACCACGGCTTCAACCGCCACCACGGCTTCAACCACCACTGTGGCAGGTGCAACAACACTGTCGCCAGACCTGCTGAAACTTATAAACCTGCTTAAAAGTCTTGGAATTCAAATTCCAAACTTTTAGCCATCCTTCGAGAAGTGAGTTGTAGATTGTTGATGTCAGCTGTTTCTGATTATTTGTCATGTCCAGAAAGCTGATGACTATTCCGATTTTTCTCTTTTCAGATTTACAGCTAGCTGTTCCAACCAGAAAGCTTCTTCACTCATAATTTGTTCAAATGATAATGATCATTGTTATATGTGACAAATAAAATGTGTTGCAAACTCTTTTGATGCCATGTTTGATTTTTTTTAATCAAAACTTGCGTAAAATATTTTTCTTACAAATTCTCACATGTACAACCACATTACTAGGATCAATATTTACAGCCTGCCTCAAACCCATGTGAGCTCCACACATTGAGTCAACTCTGTCAGCAAAATATCTCACAAACCACTACAGTAGATGGATTTTTCTAAACACATTGAAAGTAATTAGTAAATAAGTAATTACAGATATTGATGTAAACCTTTACAAATGTAAACCTTTACAGGTTGAAGCTGAAATTTAATCACAATACATACCCAGCAATAACAGCTTGTGAAAGATCTAAGATTAGACATATACGTTCAAGGTTTGACCAATATGGCTACAATTCAGTCATTTCCAAACACAAAACTGTTTTATTTTATAACTCTAGCGTGAAAAGTGTCAGATGATATGTATTGTTTTAAGCAATTAAACCATTATTTGTGATTTTATTTCCTCACAAAACTAAGCCAAATTCTTGAAGCATAGTTTGAGAAACTAAGAAGATCCTCATAGTTTCCTGAGGTTGGGAGGATAAATAATATCTGGGTGCTGCAGATCAATGTTTGTGGTTAATTTATGTGAAGAGGGTATTAACACTTTTCTAAAGCTTCTAAAGTTTTTGAAAGTCTGTTGCCCCAAGTGGTCTTATTCTGCCAAGATGGAAAGATAAAAAAATAACTTAAATATCTCAGACAAGCCATTTTTGCTGCATATTAAGTTGAGATCGCTCCATCATTTAACTGAAAACGTTTCATCAAAAGTAAAACATCCAAAACAGTTTTGAATTTTTTTTTCTAGGTGGATCAGTTTTATTTCAACCCAGTTTGCTCAGTCACTGAAAAAAGAAAAAAAATACATTTAACACTATACAGGCTTTAATGAGAATGATAAATTGTGTAGATTACAAAAACTTTGGCATGGGGTGAAAAAACTGGGGAACTGCAAATACCCTCTGGTCGTCCGTCCGTCTATGTTGTGAGCACAAATAAAGTCCAGTTGACCTTGAATTGAACGCCTTTTTGATTTATCATGTCCTGGACGACTGAGAATCTTCACCAGCATGTTGTGAGCACAATAACCTGAAAAATCATTCCATTTTGGTGTGTAGCTACAGCTAGGTGTAAAACAGGTCCCTCTCAAAAATAGGGTTGCCATGCCAAAATGCAAGAAGGCTGCTGCCATAAATGACCATCCATGCATCCATCCATCATGCTATCACACACCTGCATACTATTAACATACACCTGTCTTGTATGCTATTAACACACACCTGCAAGCTATTGACATAAATCTGCATTCTCTTAACATACACCTGTCCAGTATGCTATTAACACACATCTGCATGCTGTTAACATACACCTGTCCAGTATGCTATTAACACACATCTGCATGCTGTTAACTTACACCTGTCCAATATGCTATTAACAAACATCTGCATGCTGTTAACATACACCTGTCCAGTATGCTATTAACACACATCTGCATGCTGTTAACATACACCTGTCCTGTATGCTATTAACACACACCTGCAAGCTATTAACATAAATCTGCATTCTCTTAACAAACACCTGTCCAGTATGCTATTAACACACATCTGCATGCTGTTAACATACACCTGTCCTGTATGCTATTAACACACACCTGCAAGCTATTAACACACATCTGCATGCTGTTAACATACACCTGTCCAGTATGCTATTAACACACACCTGCAAGCTATTAACACACATCTGCATGCTGTTAACATACACCTGTCCAGTATGCTATTAACACACATCTGCATGCTGTTAACTTACACCTGTCCAATATGCTATTAACAAACATCTGCATGCTGTTAACATACACCTGTCCAGTATGCTATTAACACACATCTGCATGCTGTTAACATACACCTGTCCTGTATGCTATTAACACACACCTGCAAGCTATTAACATAAATCTGCATTCTCTTAACAAACACCTGTCCAGTATGCTATTAACACACATCTGCATGCTGTTAACATACACCTGTCCTGTATGCTATTAACACACACCTGCAAGCTATTAACACACATCTGCATGCTGTTAACATACACCTGTCCAGTATGCTATTAACACACACCTGCAAGCTATTAACACACATCTGCATGCTGTTAACATACACCTGTCCAGTATGCTATTAACACGCATCTGCATTCTCTTAACATACACCTGTCCAATATGCTATTAACAAACATCTGCATGCTGTTAACATACACCTGTCTAATATGCTATTAACACACATCTGCATGCTTTTAACAAACACTTGCATGCTCCAGACCAGCAAATAGTCAAAACTGCTTTAGTTTCTAATTTAAAAAAAAAAATCATACTCAATGGTCAGTTACTTTGGTGCATTTAATTAGTGGCACCTGGCAGGAATTGTGCTTTTTGTTTTATTTTTGGTTAATAATCAATGCCATGATAGCCTCTGTTGTGTGTTTTTTTTATTTATTTATTTATTTATTTATTTATTTATTTATTTATTTATTTATTTATTTATTTATTTATTTATTTATTTAGTGTATGGTGGAGGTTAGATTTGAGCAATTCTATAACCTAGCTCTGCTCCAGTGCCTACCAAGATTATTTTTATTATTTGCCTATACAAAAAATTTAATAAAAATAAAATGAAAATAAAACAAGTGTAATTTATTTCCTTGCACTGTAACTAGGAAAAGCCCAAACAAGTACAGGATGTTTTAAAGGTTTGCCAGGACTGTTCTTTTGTTGGCTAAGAGTCATCTTCTTCAGTGGGTGTTGGCTGGAACCAAACAAAACCACTAAGTCTGTCAATTCATTATCTATGAAATTTACAATTTTTAGGTTAAATAGTGATTTTTCTTTCATTTATTTGGACCAGTCTGTTCTTTTGAGGAATGAGTTTTCCATTCTCTTTTTGTTAAATCAGGTGAGGTTGCTTAAACTATACTGAAAGTAGCCTTGACCATTGGAAGTCATCTGAGCCTCATTGTGGCTCAACCTGTAAGTCTGATTTTACCAAACTTAACCACATTATACCATTCCTGTTATGGTGATGAAGCATAACCACCCCCTACAGTTGGTTCAGCAGTTTGCTTGTTCCAGGTCTGGCTCCAGCTCACATGAGGTGGCCCACACATAAAATATTGTTCAATTTGTAAAGTCTGAAGATTTATCAATAGATTAGGCAATTGTTTAATGTCGGTTGCCCTTCCTGACACAATTTGGGTTCAAACTTGTAGCCTTAACATTTTAGCTTAAAAAGCGTAAAAAAAGTTTTTCTTTTTTACCCTGATGCATGCTCAATAATCCAGGTAGAAAAATCTCTAAAGCTAAGTCTGGTCCTCTGGACATTAAAAAAATAAATAAAATAAAAAGAAAAAAGCAAAACAAATTAAAAATAAACGTAGAAACGTTTCGTCTTTAGTCCGAAAGACTTCCTCAGTCTGAGATGCTGTATTCAGCTCTGTCTTATAAATAGCACCCTCTCACAGTGGATCAACCAGTTTGTTGATGACAGCCGAAACCACCTGCTCACATGATCAAGGAGGATCATCAGCCTAACGATGGATTTTTAGCACACTGATGGTTGTTTGCTATTCACAGAGGGCTGAGTGATACTAGCAATAACAGCATTGTAAGAGGGGGACATTTGAACCTGCAGGCCTCCACCTCTGTTTAATGATGGACGGTTTCTTTTCACAAAGATGACCTCCTTTACTCCTCTCTCAAACCATTGTTCCTCTCTATCAAGGATGTGAACATCTTCATCCCTGAAAGAGTGACCGCTGGCCTGGAGATGAGTGTAGACCGCAGAGTCCTGACCTGATGATGTTGATCTTCTGTGCTGGGCCATCCTTTTGGCCAGTGGCTGTTTAGTTTCCCCGATATAAGACTGATCACAGCCCTCCTGACACTGAACAGCATACACAATATTACTCTGTTTGTACCGGGGGACTGGATCTTTGGGATGAACCAGTCTTTGTCGTAATGTATTTTGGGGGTTAAAAGCCACTGGGACGTTATGTTTAGAAAATAAACGTCTCAGTTTTTCTGAAACTCCCGCAACATACTAACCTGGCCCTCGCCTTCCTGCACAGCTCCGCTCAATTCTCATTTCCCTTCACTGCACAGTCTGGGACTTCTCTCATAGACAACGATTTCTCCGGTAGATTTTTGACCGGACCAATCAGAGAACAGAAGGGGCGGAGTTTTTGGCCCCTAACCCACGCCCCCACCTGTCCCAGCGCAGCCAGCGAGCATTCGCATGTTCTCATTCAAAGCGATGCAAAGCGATGCAGGACTGTTTTATATGTGACACAAATTATTAATTTCCCCTTCTTAATCCCTTATCTGGAGTTTTCTTTTGTTTTTTTGGCCAAAAGTCAAGTGATCGCTCCCTCCTCCCTCCTCCTCCTCCTCCTCCTCCTCCTCTCCCTCCGCTATGAGGAAATGCCTCAGGTTGTCACGAGAGAATTAAAATCGGGTTTTACGTTGCTGCCCGAGTCCCTGCAGATTTTCTGGTCTTCTGGTGTGCTGGACCAGCGATCCATGGTTTTATTTCATTTTTTTGGAACGTTTTATTAACATATAAACACAGAATATGCAGCGCGGCAGCCGGCAGCGAGAGACAATTCAGCAGGAGGCGGAGCTGAAGTCAAGTTCAGCAGACCACGGGGGAGCAGCCATCAACAGAGGCCACGCCTCCAGCAAGAATCGTTTCCCTATAACAGAAAGTCCAGACCCTAGTACGAAGCGAAGTGAAGGACAAGGGTCTGGTTTTAACCAGGCTAGCAACATACAGAATGACCACTGGTCTGGGTCTGGGTTCCTTCTTTTTATCTGATGGCTGGCTGGAGTCCTGTTTGGGTTTCTTCTCTGCTTTGAGGAAGGCCCAGTTAGGATATCCACATTTCTCTAGAGCCTGCTTTGTTTGAGATTTCTCCTTCTGTCTGGCTCCTGAGTTAGTGGGGACGCTGTCTGCTCTGTGACACAGATTCAAAGTCAAAGTCAAAGTCAAAGTCAACTTTATTGTCAGATCTGCAATATGTACTGTACAGGACATACACAGGACCGAAATTGCGTTTCTCTCAGTCCCTCGGTGCAACAGTAAACATCTAAACATTGAAACACTGAAACATATAATAATAGACATAAGCATAAAATAGTAAAACTAACACTGTCCTGAGTTTTTGCATAGTGGTATAAGAGTATGAAAATTTACACCAACTCTAAAACTAAAACATTAAACATTTAATGAACATAATACTGTCCTGAGTTTTTGCATACTAGTATAAAAAAAGAGTATAAAAAGTATAACTAAAATAAACTAAAGGTTTCTAGCATTGACATTTGCAAAGTGGCAAAGCAGCGTATGAGTTAATGTACACAGTATATGTATGAGGTAGTAGTTGATGTTGTTATAGAGGCAAAAAGTGGCATATGCAGTAAGGCACATTGGGCATCCCTAAATAAGACCGTTCAGAGCACACTGTATATGTATCAGCAGTGGTGTAGATATTAGAGTAGTGTACTGTAAATGTAAACAGTAGTAATTAAATGTAAGCAGTAGTAATAAAAGTAAACAGTATTAATAAATGTAAACAGAGAATGTAAACAGTATTATGACTATAGGCAGTGATGTAATACAAACATTAGTGCAAGTATGAGAAGTAGTGCAAACTGTATGAGCACATGACCGAGAGTTTAGTGAATAACCCGTTTGATGACACAGAGTCCAGTGTTAAAATCTTTGTGTTGTGTGGTAATGTGTGAGAAAGTTTTAGTGTTAAGGCAGTTCAAATGGGAGGGGGGGCAGAGCAGGCAGAGTGTTTAGCATCCTGACTGCCTGATGAACAGAGCTGTCTCTCAGTCTGCTGGTTCGAGCCTGGAGACTCCTCAGTCTCCTCCCTGATGGCAGCAGTCTAAAGCGGCTGTGTAGTGGGTGTGTGGGATCACCTGCCATGCAGTGGGCTTTCCGAGTGAGGCGTTTGCTGTGTAAGTCCTGCAGTGAGGGCAAGGAGGTGCCCACGATCTTCTCAGCTGCTCTCACAATGCGCTGGAGGCTCTTGCGGCAGGATGCAGTACATGCACCAAACCACACAGTGATGCAGCTGGTCAGGACACTTTCTATGGCACCTCTGTAGAAGGTGCTCATGATGGGGGTTGAAGCTCCAGCCCTTTTCAGCTTGCGGAGAAAGTAGAGACGCTGGTGAGCCTTCTTTGCCAGTGCTGCAGTGTTCCTGCTCCAGGACAGGTCCTTTGAGACGTGCACTCCCAGGAACTTGGTGCTGTTCTGAAACTTGTGCTCCAAAGGGTAATGGGAGTCAAACTGCAAGTGTTAATATACTATAATTGGCGTTTAATAATTAGTGTTAGAACTATGACAGACTACTTACCGTATTCTCCGGCGTATAAGTCGCACCTTTTTGCCTACATTTCTAAGCCCTGCGACTTATAGGCCGGTGCGACTTATACGTCGATTTTTCCAATATTTTGGTCATAATTTGACTTTGGTCAAAAACTCCAAAAATGGTGCAGTACCAGTTTCGGCCGCTATGGGCGCTAAGAAACCCTTTACAGTACCTACACTGTTGACATCTGCCTGGTCCAAAAATGGTGCAGTGACACAGAAGATGAAGACTTCAATGGTTTTGAATAAATAAATAAAAACCATAAAATAAATACAGTATCTGTTTCTGTCATCATTTTAAACTGAGACACGTTTTTTACTGTAATGTCAGCTAATAAAAATATATTTTTATGTGTTTATCTTTAAAGATAAATGATGAAAGACACAAAATATACAAAAATTATGTTCATTTATTAATGAAAAGTTCAACTAAGACACATCAAACAAAATACTGTAGTTTTTATGTGATAATCTTGTCAAAAGTCCTTCCAAACAATTTGGCAGCCAGTCCAAAATAATGTTCATTTATTAATGAAAAGTTCAACTAAGACACATCAAACAAAATACTGTAGTTTTTATGTGATAATCTTGTCAAAAGTCCTTCCAAACAATTTGGCAGCCAGTCCAAAATAATGTTCATTTATTAATGAAAAGTTCAACTAAGACACATCAAACAAAATACTGTAGTTTTTATGTGATAATCTTGTCAAAAGTCCTTCCAAACAATTTGGCAGCCAGTCCATTTTGGGCAAAACACCAGTTCACGTGAGGTGCGACCTATAGGCCGGTGCGACTTATAGGCCGGTGCGACTTATACGTTGATTTTTCCATTTAATTGGGCATAATTAGGTTGGTGCGACTTATACTCCGGTGCGACTTATACGCCGACGAATACGGTAATCATTTGTATTAATTATAAAGTATCTTACTTGTTGTGCTTTAACTTTATTTATGTTTGATCAATGTTTTGGCCTTTGTGGGCCGCTCATCCTGCCATGTGCTTGGTTCTGCTCAGAGGACCAAGAAGCACTTTGTTTTCCTAAGCAGAAGTGAGAAAATATTGTCTTACCTGTGTCAGGTCCCAGTCAGAATGTTTGACTAGCTTGTGATTATATAAAGTGGGAACTTGTAAGATTAATATTAGTGCATGTGAAATTATATGTAAAACATAAAAGTAATCAGTAGGTCTTTTAAACTAAATGCAGACCTGTAAATATGATCAATAATGACATGCACACACATTTGTATAAATGCATCATCAGTGACATTTCAAAGCTTGTAAAAAGAGTATAAAGTTATAAAAAGCTTGGAAAAAGCTGTAAAATCCAACACACCCTCTTCTGATCCATCCGTTTGATTTTACAGATATCTAGTTTCTGCCAACTACAGGTGTTTTTGATGGTCACCTGGTGAGAAGTTATCTGTGGTCTGCATCAAGGGAAACACAGTACCTGTACCAGTCTCAGTTTCAGCCTGTATCATTTTACTAACAAGAACTTTAGCACATGGTATAATGCACCCTACCAAAACACAGAAAATGATAAGAATCGCAGTCGGGGGTCAAAATCTTTAACATCACCAGGACAACCCAGGGTCACCTGACCCCAAGTGCCGCTTGGGGTCAGAAACTTCCAAGACCCTGGGGTAGGATCTTGTGCCTTAGCCTGTTGAAGCTCATTCAGTTGTTTCAAGGCTTCTGTCATTCTGGCCTGGGGGTCCGGACCGCCTTCATTAGGAACATAAGTACAACAGGTGTCTCTACCTATAATCATCTTTATCAAAGTCAAAAGTCAAAGTCAACTTTATTTTCAGAACTGCAATATGTACATGTACAGGACATACACAGGATTGAAATTGCGTTTCTCTCAGTCCCTCGCTGCGACAGTAATCATTTAAACACTAAAACACTGAAACATTTAATAAACATAAGCATAAAATAGTGATCTATGTTCAATAATTCATAATTAAACCTTCTATTCACCAACCCATATTATATTTTCCACAATCTATCATCAAAGGTTATGTTGTTCCTAACAACTGCTACCTCTTCCAGCTCTTCTGGGAGAATTCTAAGATGTCCTCAGGCCAGCTGAAAGACATAGTTTCTCCAGCTTGTCAGGGATCTTCATCAGGATCTCCTCCCAGTTGGACATGCTGAGAACGTCCAGGGTCCATCCTTAACAGATGTTTGAAGCACCTCCGCTGGTTTCTCTCGATGTGGAGGAGCAGTAGCTCTATACAGGGTCTCTCCTGGAGAACTGAACGTCTCGTCCTACATCTAAGGAAGTACTTTGGTGCTGTCTCTAGTTTTTAATCTGCCTCGATGCCATGGACCCAATGCAAATGGACAGTGTTTCAGCCAGTGGTGTTAAGGCTGCAAAGTATCAGTCTTTTGGGGTTGAGTCACCTTTTGGACTGACTAGATGCTCCGGTCAGGTGGGTGGATACATTCAGCAGCCACTCAGCATTGACACGATCTATATTCTGCACACTCACAGTAACAGTCATTGTTCGGCAGAGAAAACAGCAATGAAATGTAAACAAATGGTGTGCAAAACTGCACACGTTTAATATTAGCTAATGTAGTGTTCTTTTACATCAGTACACAGGCCCGGAGTGGCCATTCGGGACAACCTGGAGATTTCCCGGTGGGCCAGTCTGATTTGTGGGCTGCAGGACCGCCGCTCCCTGTTTTTTTATTCATATTTTTTATCCTTTACAACTTCTTTTTAACCACATATAACACAGAACACCGCTACTGTGCTGCTCCTGGGCCGCCGCGCTCCTCATTTATTCACATCATCATCAGTTTATCACCGCAGCAGCTGCGGGGGTTCACCTCCTCAACCCAGGGCTGCACCTCCTCNGGCCCGGAGTGGCCATTCGGGACAACCTGGAGATTTCCCGGTGGGCCAGTCTGATTTGTGGGCTGCAGGACCGCCGCTCCCTGTTTTTTTATTCATATTTTTTATCCTTTACAACTTCTTTTTAACCACATATAACACAGAACACCGCTACTGTGCTGCTCCTGGGCCGCCCCGCTCCTCATTTATTCACATCATCGTCAGTTTATCACCGCAGCAGCTGCACCTCCTCAACCCAGGGCTGCCCCGCCTCCACTTTTATTTTATTTTTATTTTTTATATGTGCCCAGGGATAACACGTACGTGCAGTCAGTGGAAATATGGAAGGAAAGCAAGGTTGGTGCAGAGAAGAGAAGAATTAAAAAGAGAAAGGCTCTGGAAACAGACACAGCTAAATGTGCAGAAATTGGCAAATTTTTCACTCAAACAGCTGCAGTCTGTAGCTGTAAATGAGAGAGATCAAACAGGTAAGACATGATGTTGAACTTTGCCTGCAAAACACAGTTCAAGCTACTTATAAAGTCAGTTAATTGTGTGGTGTGTGGCATTGTGACTTAACATACTGTTATAAAAATATAATTTAAATAATATTATGCCACAACGCCACATAACTGAAACTTTGTCTTGTAGCCCTTAAGCGTCAGAAGCAAGATGCAGCATCATGCAGCAGCCATGAACTCACAAGCCCACAGTGGGCAGGTAGGATTACTCATTAACTGAATATTATAATAATATAATGAAGAGTATGAGTCTAGTGAAGACCATGCTCTATTTGAAAAGTGCCCTGAGACGTTAGATGATTCAACCCTTTAATGAAACTGGCCTGAATTGATCATAAGACTTTGTAAAAAGGGGAGATTTGTGTTAAATTATGATATTTTTAAAATGTGATTTAGTGTCAGGATCAGAGTCAGGAGTGATGAGGGGATTGTTCCTGTCAGTATGAAGAAACAAGTGAGCTGTTGTAACTGTGTGTGAACAAGCATTTGTTCCAATATAAACACTTTCTAAATGACAGTAGTGACTCGTTATATTTTTATCATTCAAAATAGTAAATACACAAAGCAATGAAAGGGAATAGTAAGAAAGTAATATGAAATAAGCCTGCATGTTTTGCCATTGAAAATACATTAATTGGTTAAGTCAAAATATGTTCCCTTATCAGTCTTGTCACTCGGTGCAACATATCACTATGGGAAATTGCGCCCGCGCAGTTTTACCTGAAGGAATACAATCACGCCTTTACGGCAGGGGCGTCAGCGTTGCGCCAGAGGCCACGCCCTCTGAGTACTTAAGCCGCTGACGCCCATCCATCGATCTCTTATTGCCCTTCACCTCGCTTAAACCTGAACTCTCTCTCTTCGCGGGACTTCTCTGTTGCTTCATCGCTCGACCAGAGGTGAGCTTGCTCCCTACACAGAGCGTACAGAGAATTATTCCTGCGTACTGCTGGGCTAGCGAAAGCTAGTCCGGCACATTTTTCCTTAACCTCAAAGTTTTTTCTTCTCCTCTTTCCGCAGACTGCTTCGCTCGACGGCGCAAACTGCGTCACACTGCTACCTCTGCTAACTCGTAGCAAGGCTAGCCAGCGAAAGCGACGCGACGGAGGAGACGTCTCAAATCAAAAGAAAAAGGATCTTGGAAGGACTCGCTCGCCTTATCTCGGACATGCCTCCGGAGAAAGGAAAGCGAAAGACAAGACTGCCAAAAAAGACCACCAGAGCGGCGAGTCCGACCTCGCGCGCCTGCCCTAGCGGATGCGGTTTTTCCCTCTCAGCGACGGACACCCATGAGGCCTGTCCCGTCTGCTTGGGTATACTGCACGCGAACATGGCGCTGGATGCACCCGAGTTTTGCCCACACTGCAGCCAGATGCTGGAGGCGGTGAGGAGGCACCGGGCGGACTTCGTCACTAGGGATGGGAATTGAGAACCGGTTCTGTTAGAGAACCGGTTCTTAATAGTCCAATTCCATGGAATTGTAGGTTGCATGTCTTAAGGATTCAGCTTATCGGTTCTCCAGACTCATGATGGTGACGTATTTAAGCGCTGACATCACAGACATGCGCCACGCCCGAGTGGTGGTGGCGTGGTGGTGTCTATATATGATATCTATGGTGTTCAAAATGGCGTCGCGGAGGAAGTGCTCAAGCGTTTGGCTTCATTTCACGAAAAAAGATGAGACCAGGGCTACTTGTAACGCATGCAACGCGTCCATTACGATAAAGGGAGGAAATACGTCGAACATGCAGAAGCATTTGGCCACTCAGCATGCAGTGATTTTGAAGAAATGTACCGTTTTTAACACGCTGCTTGGGGGAGAAGGAAGTGGAGAGAAAGCGTCCACCTCCGTTGTAAATGTTACAGCAGGTAACGTCAAATTCTTTCACTTGTTACCTTTTAGCTATACTGCTTCCACTGTATTTTATAAATAATCTCCCTCTCCTGTAATAACATTTGGTTGGCGAGGATTGCCGGAGTCTGGCTGGGTCAGAGGCTAGTAGTGTTAGCACAAGTGGTGCTGCTAGCACACCAACGTTAGCTTCTCCTTTCATGGAAGCAGGGAGAAGCTGTACAACAGCAGTTCAGTTTCCAACTGGGCAGCAAGAATTTGTTTGGTGGTCGTGTGGATGAAGAGGTCTCACATGGCAAAAGTGGTCCTCAAAGAGAAGCAACAACTCCTCAGTAAGAATGCATTTTAAATATTTTTATCAAAGTCAGCTAAAGTAATTTAAACTAATCCTCATGTGTGTGCCTTTCAGAGTTGCCCCAGCACATGCTGGTATTGGATGTGAGGACAAGATGGAACTCTCTGTTTTTTATGATTGAGAGGTTCTGTGAACAGTTTCCTGCGATCCAAGCTGCTGTAGACCCACGGCTAACAAAGCCCATGGAAAATGACAAGTATGCAATGCTTGGTGGGGAAAAGACAAAATTAGAATAAATAAAGCAATTAATAAATGTTTGTTTTGTTCATATTGCAGATTGGCAGAGACTGGATCGTGAAATACAACTGTACAGAAGCCTAACAGCAATTCCAACAAAGGACAGCCCAACCCTCTGGTGGTGGATGAAGAAGGACACACTGCCCCTATTACAAGATACAAGATACAAGATACAAGAGCTTTTATTAACATTGCACCAGTTCTCACCAATTACAACGTGATTATGTATACACAGTCATCCAGAAGAGGGGTAGAGAATGTAAAGCTGCTGCTTATTCAAAACACATGACATGTTCTTCAGCGCGGCCTCTCTCATCCGTCTCGGGATGAAGGTCAAAGGTGTGAAAAAAAGGTAAGGAACCATGAGGGTTACAGCATTAGTATTAAAAAAAATGTATCACATTTTGTCTGCAAGACACCGCATGACACAGTAAAAACCATACCATAAGCACATAAGGACAGTTACATGTTGCATGTTGAGAGAGAGACTGAGGCAGGGAGGATCTGTCCATGATACATTCCGGATGCCTCCGATAACGCTCATAGAAAAGTTCTCCTGGGGGGGGGTAGCAGACAAGACAAACAGCAGCTATTTTGTCCACAGTAAGCACATCTCAGGAGAAATTAGATATCCAGCCTTTTCCAAGGTTGTTTCCAAGGGAGTCAGATAAGAATTCACAAATATTTTCACATCAGGCACACATTGTAATTTCTGTGGCCTTCAGTCTGTAAGGGCGATTCTGTTCCAAAGTGATCCAATTCGGGACTTTTTCCACTGATCCAAGCTCTGACCTCAGATGTTGACCACAGCTGACCAGAGTCCCAATCCGAGGGTGATCTGTTCACCCTCTGGATAAGCTCGCAAACAGCTGATTTCTGATGTTGACCACAGCGTCCAGAGTCCAAATCCGTGGGAGAGCTGTTTCACCCTCTGGATAAGCTCACAAACAGCTGATTTCTCGAGGTCACGGCACAGACCAGACGTCGGGTGCTCCAGGCATTAAGACCTGCTGAAGTCTCCCTCATTTTGCGATAGACCAGTGCTCCACAAACGCCAAAAAAAGCAAAGCGCTGCCATCATAATCCAATATAATCCAAGATTCTTCACCTCCACAGAGCACTCCCAGGAATCCACGGAATCCATGGCGGAATCCATGGCGTATCCTCCGTCACTCTGTGAGGGTGGGAAGGCTCCCCTTGTGCCGTTCCTTCTGTAGAGATCTTGTTTGTAGAATCGAATGCCCAAACCTCCAATCCATCTTAATTTGCGTTCGAGGTGCTTAGCTGAGGAGCTGCCAGCAGCAGGGGGGGGGGAAGGACAGGAGAGGGAAGGGTTGCGACTGCCTCCGTCGAGAGCATCTTTTGCTGAGAAGTATCTCTGTGTACAAGCATCCTCCACCCCATCTGAGAGGGTGTTCTCCACAGCTGGGGATACGATCAGTCCTGAAAGATCCCGTATCCTTCCTGAGAAAGCAGATATGTTAATTTTTCTGAACAAAAATTGCTAGTTTGTTTTGATTAAGTTTTATTGTTTATTAGGAAATTCCTAATAAACAATAAAACTTCATCAAATAGGAATACTACATATATTTTTGGTTTTGGTGAAAGATCATTAAATTCTTTATGAACACAAATGGTTTACTATATTTTATTACCCAAATGAGAATTGATAACAGAATTGATAAGGAATTGAATTGATAAATGACATACCATACCATACCATTTTATTTATAAAGCACTTTCAACAGGAACAAGTCCACACCAAAGTGCTGAACAAACAAACACGTAACAGGCAACACAGACAATGAAGTACAACACAAAAAACATAAAAACATTGCAGATGCAGACATCGATAAAGGCATCGATATTGATAATTTCTTATCAATTCCCATCCCTATTCGTCACCAAGGCTATGGGGGCTGCGGCGGGGCTGGAAGACCCGGACACCACTGAGCCTCTGACTCCCACGCCGAAATTCGAGAGCATGGCTTTGGATTATAGCACCCGAGTCGAATGGGGCGACAGCCCAGATGTGCTGGCCCCCATGGTGGACTTAACAGTCGAATTTGACACTCGAGGCATGACGAACGAGGACGAGATCTCGATTTCGGCCTCAGGTGAATTTTCTGCGGACGAGGCCGACGTCGGGTACGGGGAACAGTGAGAAGACCTCTCCCGCACCCCGGTGCCTGTGCTCCCTGAGACGGACTTTTCCATCCCTGCTCTGTTCGACTTGTGTCACAGAGCAGCGGACGCGCTGCAAATCCCATGGCCGGAGCCTCCACCTCGTCAACAAGTCACGAGGTTGGCAGGAAATTATTTTTATTCAAAGCAGCAAGCCACCACGAGGCAAAGGATGCCCGTCTTCCCGGACTTCCTCACAGAAATGACTCGCACCTGGTCTCAGCCCAGGGCGCCCATGCTGTTACCGCTCTCACAGTTTCTCAACGTGGATGGGATGGATGAGGTGGGAATAGCCAACGTGCCTCAAATTGAGGACACGTTGGCATCTCATCTGGCTCCCAAGTCATCCGGGACAAAACCAACTCTCCCCAGCAAAGCCTGTCGAGCCTCGGCCTCTCTGCTCGAGAAGTGCTACAGGGCTTAGGGCCTCGCAACGCACGCGATGAATGCGTCCGCAATTATGCAAGCTTACCTGGCTGAAAAAACTACAGGAGCTCCAGGTAACAACGGACAAGCAAGCTGCCGCCGAGCTGCTGGATGAAGCCCACAGGGCAACAGACTTTGTGCTCCGCATGATGGGGACAGCAGCTGTTGCTCAGGGTAGGGGAATGGCAGAAGTGGTCATCGCAATAGGCTATCTGTGGATGACCCTGACTGAGCTCCCGGAGGGACAGAAAAATCCTTTTCTCCACCATTCAATAGAACCAACGGGGCTTTTTGGAAAAGCGCTCGATCGAATTCAGACCAGGTTGGACCAGAGGCGCAAACAGGCTGAAGCTCTCTGGGTGGGCATCCCCAGAAGAACCTTCACCCCTCCCAGGGAATCAGCTGGGAGCAGAGCACCGCAGCCTCGACACCACTCAGCCACACGTGTCCCACCGCAAAAGCTGCCGGCGTACGAGGTCGAGCACCGGCAGAGACCACCGCCAGCTCCACCTCGGACTGAACACGCCTGGAGTAAGAACAGATTTGTTCCCCGCCAGGCGGACCAGTACAGAACCTCCTCGGCAAACAGGGACACCAAACAGAAGCGTGCCTGATGAACCAGGTCAGCTTCATAACTTAACATGATCACCTACCCACGCGGTACGGGAAATGAT
The DNA here is from genome assembly GCA_038048925.1 of Garcialebias charrua. Lineage (NCBI taxonomy): Eukaryota > Metazoa > Chordata > Actinopteri > Cyprinodontiformes > Rivulidae > Garcialebias > Garcialebias charrua. The sequence goes on along the minus strand of JBBPBX010002361.1, from coordinate 66,785 downwards.
CTTTTCACATCCAGACTTTGTTTGTTGCACGGTACAAAAAGCTGGTGATTCTGTTTTAGACACAAATCATGTTCTTTCTGCTGTGAGTGACATAAAGCCAAATATGTCGTTACACATAAGCACGAATAAAGTTCAAAAAACAGATTCTGTTTTCTTGACTCAAAAAAACAAACAAAAAACAACAACAACAACAAACATAGTAACCTCAGCAGAACAGTCCCCTCTGTTCTCCCAGCCGAAATAAAGGGCGGGGCCATCTTCCCCCCCTCTCTCACGGCTCACGGGGTGTTAGCCTAATTGATAAACCCCAGTAGGGCGCCTCTAGTATGTCTGCAACAGACAAGCACAGAGGCGCCTGCGAACAGGCCCGTGTCTCCTCACAGAGGCAGGTGAGCGGTGTCACGTGTTCTACCCCCCGCTCCGTTCTAAACCACGGAGTCGGGAATACACAAATCAACCAAACTCGTTACACGTCCGCGCTCCAGGGGTGCACGCCGACAGAATCTGATGACCCACCTTCCTGGCCACTCATTCATCGAATGCCAATAAGGGATGGGGAGGCCGCGACAGAAGCCTGCAGGCCAACACCAGTGTCACACATTCATTCTAATGCTGAAGTTGTCCCATTGTTTTCCATGGGCGACGCGTCATGCTTAAACAGTGATTCTGCAGCGTGTGACTGCGCTCACTGTACTGACCCAAACAGGGAATGGGCTGGAGTCAGGAGATCTGCTCGTTTACAAAACATGCATTCCCCCGACCCATGACCCCCCAAAAAAGGAGGAAAAGTAGACACTCTGTTCAGCCTTTATCTAATAATGACAGCAGATTGTCTCTTCTTCCAAACACTCTTGGTCAGAATGGTATGGAGGTACATCTGTGGGAAGGTCCTCTTCCTAACCTGGTCGACCTTCAAAGGACCACTGAAATCAGGGTCTCTGAGGGAGAGTTGGTCCCACCACCTGCTCCTCTCCAAGGACCGTCTATGTCACCACAAGGAACAGTTTTGCCAATTAAGCTGAGAACTGCGGCTAATTTTAGCTTGGTGGCGGAGAAGAACAAACTGATGGCCTTAGGCCTGCCAGAGAATGTCGTAAAAACCATTCAAAATGCACGTGCTATGTCAACACCGTCTCTCTATGCACGGAAGTGGCATATTTTTGAAGCTTGGTGCACAGAAAGAAATATTATTTCTTATTCATGTGACCTGGCTCAGCTCCTCACCTTTCTTCAGGACTTGCTGGAGAAAGGTCGCTCTTTCTCAATGATTAAGGTGTTCCTATCTGCAATTTCAGCTTGTCATGAAGGCTGGGGAAGCAGGACACCTGGCGCGCATCCACTCATAATAAGATTTATGAAGGACGTGCTAAGGAGGAGGCCCCCCAGTAGGATTTTGACCCCTGAATGGGATCTTAGCATGGTCTTGGGGGCTCTCTGTGATCCCTCATTCGAACCATTGAGCGACATTAAGATAGACTTATTATCTTACAAGACCGCTCTTCTCCTGGCTCTTTGCTCGGCAAAACGTGTGGATGACCTCCACGCTTTGTCCGTACATCCAATGTGCACCAAGTTCTCCCTTGATGGGTCAAAGGTCACCCTAAGGCCTAATCCTGCATATATTCCCAAAGTTTTGACTTTAAACCCCAGAAGTCTTGACTTTGAACTCTCTTCTTTTCCACCTGCTCCTATCCTCACTCAGTAACAGGAAAGGCTGAAGGCTCTCTGCCCCATGAGAGCTTTAAAGGGATTGTGACATGATTTTTTTACTATTCATAAAATTGCTCAATATATATATATATTATCATTTAAATATGTTTGTTTTTGCAAACAAAATGATAAATCACTTTAATTTTGCTTTAAAAGTGATTTTGAACTTCAAGCCGTGTTTAATCATGGGAAATCCCATTACACACGAACGCACCATCTGTGATGTCACACCGGGCAGAGCTCTGGGCTTGTCACAGTGCGCAGGTATGAGCAGCTCGACATGAAGGAAGTCTGATACAGCATCAGACCTAAATTAGATCCTGTTGTTTCTTGTTCCATCACCCAAACTATTTTCTGCTTCCCAAAATGAAGACAAATAGCTCAAATCTTCACATAGATTGCTAAATTCGTCCAGTTTTAAATTGTCCGCTATTAAAGACACCACAGCCCTCTGCCCAGTGTGACATCACATATGGTGCGTTCGAGTGTAATCGGATTTCCCATGATTAAACACGGCTTGAAGTTCAAAATCACTTTTAAAGCAAAATTAAAGTGATTTATCATTTTGTTTGCAAAAACAAACATATTTAAATGATAAAATATATATATTTTGAGCAATTTTATGAATAGTAAAAAAATCATGTCACAATCCCTTTAAGCACTTACATGCAGAGAACAGCCGAATGGAGAAAAACAAATCAACTGTTTGTGTGCTTTGCTGCACCAGCTACAGGTAAGGCCCTATCAAAACAACATGTTGATCAAAACAGTGTCTCTCACACTGGGTGACTGAGGCCATTAAAAGGGTGTACAGTAGCAAAGGTCAACAAGTACCCTCTGGAGTGCGTGCCCAGTCTACTTGGGGCTTGGCCACCTCATGGTCACTGTTCAAGGGTGTATCTGTGCTGCTGCGAACTGGAGTTCAATGAACACGTTTGCAAAGCATTACAGTTTGGATGTTACTGCATGTAATGTCACTCAGGCTGTCCTTTCTAACACACAGTAGAAAGCGACCTTGAGATGCCTATTGAATAAGGCGGACATTCACACTAGGATGCATTTTACTGAGCATTTCAAGGGCGTGAAAGAATTACGTTCCCATAGTGATATGTTGCACCGAGTGACAAGACTGATAAGGGAACTGAAAGTTATGCACCATAACTCATGTTCCCTGAAGGAAGGGAACGAGGTGCAACATACCTGGCCCTTTCAATGCTGAAAGCTCGGTGAAGTGCATTCTGGAGATCGATGGATGGGCGTCAGCGGCTTAAGTACGCAGAGGGCGTGGCCTCTGGCGCAACGCTGACGCCCCTGCCGTAAAGGTGTGATTGTATTCCTTCAGGTAAAACTGTGCGGGCGCAATTTCCCATAGTGATATGTTGCACCTCGTTCCCTTCCTTCAGGGAACATGAGTTATGGTGCATAACTTTCAGTTTTCTATATCAAATGTACTTTACAGATTATTGTCTTGATGCAGGCTCAATAAATTTAGTCCTCTGGACAGATTCTTCTTTGTACCAAAAAACTTCTAAGGTCTGAGGAGCTGTGACAAACTCAGTCATAGTTCCTCCTTGATAGAGAGGATCAATGGTTTGAGAGAGGAGTAAAGGAGGCCATCTTTGTGAAAAGAAACCGTCCATCATTAAACAGAGGTGGAGGCCTCCGTGTTCAACTGTCCACCTCTTACAATGCTGTTATTGCTAGTATCTTACCATTCATATAAAATATTTGATAATGTTCTTATAGAAACATTTCTTAAATAATGTTCATACTGTGTTAATGCAACATGATTGTCTCAGGCTACTTCTTGTTCTGCCATTAACTCTAAAATACTTATTGAATAGTTTACATATGTAGGTAAAACTAGATTAAACAACCCATTAAAATACACCAGAATGCAAATGGCATCTATTTCCTTCAAAATGTTCTGGGGGAGGACCTCCAACCCCCCCCACCAGTGTGTCCCCCCTACATTACAAATGCTTCTTATGTCAGTGGCCACCAAGCCAATAGCCATTGTTAACACTGGGGCTAAGCGGAACCAAAGGGCGTGTTTTAGAATTGCCCCTGATGTAAAGTTTTAACTACAGTACATGATTTTAATAATAATTGGTTGTGATCTAAAGTGGACCATTCTGAGGCTGAAAGTCCAGGGCTGAAAATGAGTCCCACTCCAGCCCTGTCAGTACAAATCTTTTTTTATTGGGAAGAATTGTTTTGTAACCCTGAACACTACAAAACAATCCCTCATTTGGTTAACCTTGAGCTTAGTCTGGAGGAAGACTTTGATAGATTTGTGACAGAACATCAATCCAAAAATGTCTGTCTATTCTTTTCTAAAACTTCTTCAATCTTGTGTAAATGAAGCACTGAATGAGGATGGAAGAACTGTGGGTGTTGTCTGCAGCCACACAGAACCACTAAGACTCTTGATTTGTCATCATTAGGTTGGAGGTTTCCTGGTGAAACATCTGTTTACATATATCACATTGCCAAATACCCATGTGTGCACAATACAATCTAATAGACTTTACTGATTCTAATATGAGCAATTAAATGATTGCAACCTTGGATGTGGACATGGAAGATAAATTATAGTCTGCAGTTTCCCAACAGCTCTGCTCCTGCAGCTGTATATAACAGAAGTCCAACGGTCAGAGCAGCACAGCTTCAACCTCCCTGTTCATCTGTGAGACGCTCTGCTCCTCTGGTGACTGATTAATACAAAACTATTTGAAATACTTTTTGTCAAGTTTATTTTTTTTCTTTTACTTGGATCAAAAGACTTTTTGAGAAATAAAAAATAATAATATTTTTGTGTTTAACAGCTGAGATCACTGAAACCATGCTGAAGGTAGCTCTTATTCTTGGATGCCTCGTGAGCCTCATCATGGCTGAAACGGTATGTGTGACATAATCTTACTTAAATACGTGTAAGTATGCATATAGATACTTTCTTTCTTACCATAATAAAGTTGAATGCTGGTAATGTTGAACCATCTGCAGATGGAGCACCAGCGATTTGCTCGATTTAAAGGCCGTTCCAACTCTGGTTCTAACTCCCATGAGGTGAGTGTCTCTGTCCTCTGCTGGGAAATGACACATGAACGTTGGTTACTCATCAGTTACCGAGAGTCCTCTGCTGTGTGTTTCATGATAACGTTCTTAACTTCACTCTGAAGTCAACCGCCACCACGGCTTCAACCGCCACCACGGCTTCAACCACCACTGTGGCAGGTGCAACAACACTGTCGCCAGACCTGCTGAAACTTATAAACCTGCTTAAAAGTCTTGGAATTCAAATTCCAAACTTTTAGCCATCCTTCGAGAAGTGAGTTGTAGATTGTTGATGTCAGCTGTTTCTGATTATTTGTCATGTCCAGAAAGCTGATGACTATTCCGATTTTTCTCTTTTCAGATTTACAGCTAGCTGTTCCAACCAGAAAGCTTCTTCACTCATAATTTGATCAAATGATAATGATCATTGTTATATGTGACAAATAAAATGTGTTGCAAACTCTTTTGATGCCATGTTTGATGTTTTTTAATCAAAACTTGCATAACATGTATTTCTTACAAATTCTCACATGTACAGCCACATTACTAGGATCAATATTTACAGCCTGCCTCAAACCCATGTGAGCTCCACACATTGAGTCAACTCTGTCAGCAAAATATCTCACAAACCACTAGATGGATTTTTCTAAACACATTGAAAGTAATTAATAATTAAGTAATTACATATATTGATGTAAACCTTTACAAATGTAAACCTTTACAGGTTGAAGCTGAAATTTAATCACAATACATACCCAGCAATAACAGCTTGTGAAAGATCTAAGATTAGACATATACTTTCAAGGTTTGTCCAATATGGCTACAATTCCGTCATTTCCAAACAAGAGACCATTTTATTTTATAACTCTAGCGTGAAAAGAGTCTGTTGATATGTATAGAGAAGTGTCTGGTGATATGTATTGTTTTAAGCAATTAAACCATTATTCATGATTTTATTTCCTCACAAAACTAAGCCAAATTCTTGAAGCATTGTTTGAGAAACTAAGAATATCCTCATAGTTTCCTGAGGTTGGGAGGATAAATAATATCTGGGTGCTGTAAATCAATGTTGGTGGTTAATTTATGTGAAGAGGGTATTAACACTTTTATAAAGCATCTACATGCTTTTAACATATGCCTGTCCTGTATGCTATTAACATATATCTGCATACTATTAACATACACCTGTCCTGTATTCTATTAACACATATCTGCATACTATTAACATACACCTGTCATGTATGCTATTAACACACTCCTGCAAGCTATTAACACACATCTGCATGCTGTTAACATACACCTGTCCAATATGCTATTAACACACATCTGCATGATTTTAACAAACTTCTGCATGCTACACACCTGCATGCTATTAACACACATCTGTATGCTATTAACACAAACCTGCATGCTCCAAACCAGCAAATAGGCAAAACTGATTTAGTTTATTTTAATTTTATTTTATTTAGTCATACTCAGAGTGGAAGAGTGTCCAACCCCTCTCAAGGAAACTGGTTCCAGAGCCAGAGCCATGCGTTGAGGTGAGTCCGACTATTTCTAGTCGGAAACTCTCAACCTCACACACTAGCTCAGGCTCCTTCCCCACCAGAGAGGTGACATTCCATGTCCCAATGGCCAGCTTCTGTAGCCGAGGATCAGACCGCCAGGGTCCCCGCCCTCGGCCACCACCCATCTCACATTGCACCCGACCCCTTTGGCCCCTCCCACAGGTGGTGAGCCCATGGGAAGGGGGACCCACGTCTCCTCTTCGGGCTGTGCCCGGCCGGGCTCCATGGGTAAAAGCCCGCTTCCACTCTGGAGTTGCCCCTGGTGAGAGGCGCCGAGCAGGAGTGGGCATACTGGTTGCCCCCCATCTTGGTGCCTGTACGTTGGGGTTCACCCCGGTGAACGAGAGGGTAGCCTCCCTTCGCCTACGTGTGGGGGGACGGGCTCTGACTGTTGTTTGTGCCTATGCACCAAACGGCAGCTCAGACTACCCACCCTTTTTGGAGTCCTTGGAGGGGGTATTGGAGAGTGCGCCTCCTGGGGACTCCCTTGTTCTACTGGGGGACTTCAACGCTCACGTGGGCAATGACAGTGAGACCTGGAGGGGTGTGGTTGGGAGGAACGGCCCCCCTGATCTGAACCAGAGTGGTGTTCTGTTATTGGACTTCTGTGCTCGTCATGGATTGTCCATAACGAACACCATGTTTAAGCATAAGGGTGTCCATATGTGCTCTTGGCACCAGGACACCCTAGGTCGCAGTTCGATGATCGACTTTGTTGTCGTCTCATCTGATCTGCGGCCGCATGTCTTGGACACTCGGGTGAAGAGAGGGGCGGAGCTGTCAACTGACCACTACCTGGTGGTGAGTTGGCTCCGATGGTGGGGGAGGATGCCGGTCAGACCTGGCAGACCCAAACGTATTGTGAGGGTCTGCTGGGAACGTCTGGCAGAGTCTCCCGTAATATCGCGTGGACATCGGGGGCAGTTCCCTTGGATTGGCAGACTGGGGTGGTGGTTCCCCTATTCAAAAAGGGGGACCGTAGGGTGTGTTCCAACTATAGGGGGATCACACTCTTAAGCCTCCCTGGTAAGGTCTATTCAGGGGTTCTGGAGAGGAGGGTCCGTCGGATAGTCGAACCTCGGATTCAGGAGGAGCAGTGTGGTTTTCGTCCTGGTCGTGGAACACTGGACCAGCTCTACACCCTCAACAGGGTCCTGGAGGGTGCGTGGGAGTTTGCCCAACCAGTTTACATGTGCTTTGTGGACTTGGAGAAGGCATTCGACCGCGTCCCTCGGGGGGTTCTGTGGGGGGTACTCCGGGAGTATGGGGTACCAGGCCCTTTGATAAGGGCTGTTAGGTCCCTGTACGACCGGTGTCAGAGCTTGGTCCGCATTGCCGGCAGTAAGTCAGGCTCGTTTCCGGTGAGAGTTGGACTCCGCCAAGGTTGCCCTTTGTCACCGATTCTGTTCATAACTTTTATGGACAGAATTTCTAGGCGCAGCCAAGGTGTTGAGAGGATCCGTTTTGGTGACCTTAGAATCGCTTCTCTGTTTTTTGCAGATGATGTGGTCCTACTGGCTTCATCAGTTCGTGATTTACAACTTTCACTGGAGCGGTTTGCAGCCGAGTGTGATGCGGCCGGGATGAGGATCAGTTCCTCCAAATCCGAGGCCATGGTCTTGAGCCGGAAAAGGGTAGCATGCCCTCTCCGGGTCGGGGAGGAGGTCCTGCCCCAAGTGGAGGAGTTTAAGTATCTCGGGATCTTGTTCACGAATGAGGGAAAACTGGAGCGTGAGATCGATAGGCGGATAGGTGCAGCGTCCGCAGTGAAGCGGGCGCTGTACCGGTCTGTCGTGGTGAAGAGAGAGCTGAGTCAAAAGGCAAAGCTCTCAATTTACCGATCGATCTACGTTCCCACCCTCATCTATGGTCATGAGCTTTGGGTTATGACCGAAAGAACAAGATCTCGGATACAAGCGGCTGAAATGAGTTTTCTCCGCAGGGTGGCTGGACTCTCCCTTAGAGATAGGGTGAGAAGCTCAGTCATCCGGGAGGGACTCGGAGTAGAGCCGCTGCTTCTCCACATCGAGAGGAGCCAGTTGAGGTGGCTCGGGCATCTGGTTAGGATGCCTCCTGGACGCCTCCCTGGTGAGGTGTTCCGGGCATGTCCCACCGGGAGGAGACCCAGAGGAAGACCCAGGACGCGCTGGAGGGACTATGTTTCTCGGCTGGCCTGGGAACGCCTTGGGATTCCCCCGGAGGAGCTGCTCCAAGTGGCTGGGGAGAGGGAAGTCTGGGCCTCCCTACTTAGGCTGCTACCCCCGCGACCCGACCCCGGATAAGCGGAAGAAGATGGATGGATGGATGGATGGATGGATGGATGGATGGATGGATGGATAGTCATACTCAATGGTCAGTTACTGTGGTGCATTTAATTAGTGGCACCTGGCTACTACTTTCCTTCTTGGAAGCAGGAATTGTGCTTTTTGCTCCATTTTTGTTTAATAATTAATGACATGATAGCCTCTGGTGTGGGTTTTATTTATTTATTTATTTATTTATTTATTTATTTATTTATTTAGTGTATGGTGGAGGTTAGATTTGAACAATTTTATAACCTAGCTCTGCTCCTGTGCCTACCAAGATAATTTTTATTATTTGCCCATGCAAAAAATAAAATAAAAACAAAAATAAAAAAAGAAGTGTAATTTATTTCCTTGCACTGTAATTAAAAGCCCAAACAAGTGCAGGATGTTTTAAAGGTTTGCCAGGACTGTTCTTTTGTTGGCTAAGAGTCATCTTCTTCAGTGGATGTTGGCTGGAACCAAACAAAACCACTAAGTCTGTCAATTCATTATCAAAGTCAAAAGTCAAAGTCAACTTTATTGTCAGATCTGCAATATGTACTGTACAGGACATACACAGGACCGAAATTGCGTTTCTCTCAGTCCCTCGGTGCAACAGTAAACATCTAAACATTGAAACACTGAAACATATAATAATAGACATAAGCATAAAATAGTAAAACTAACACTGTCCTGAGTTTTTGCATAGTGGTATAAGAGTATGAAAATTTACACCGACTCTAAAACTAAAACTAAAACATTAAACATTTAATGAACATAATATTGTCCTGAGTTTTTGCATACTAGTATAAAAAAAGAGTATAAAAAGTATAACTAAAATAAACTAAAGGTTTCTAGCATTGACATTTGCAAAGTGGCAAAGCAGCGTATGAGTTAATGTACACAGTACATGCACGAGGTAGTAGTTGATGTTGTTATAGAGGCAAAAAGTGGCATATGCAGTAAGGCACATTGGGCATCCTAAACAAGACCGGTCAGAGCACACTGTATATGTATCAGCAGCGGTGCAGATATTAGAGTAGTGTAAATGTAAACAGTAGCAATTAAATATAAGCAGTAGTAATAAAAGTAAACAGTATTAATAAATGTAAACAGAGAATGTAAACAGTACCATGACTATAGGCAGCGATGCAATACAAACATCAGTGCAAGTATGAGAAGTAGTGCAAACTGTATGAGCACATGACCGAGAGTTTAGTGAATAACCCGTCTGATGACACAGAGTCCAGTGCCAAAATCTTTGTGTTGTGTGGTAATGTGTGAGAAAGTTTTAGTGTTAAGGCAGTTCAAATGGGAGAGGGGGCAGAGCAGGCAGAGTGTTTAGCATCCTGACTGCCTGATGAACAGAGCTGTCTCTCAGTCTGCTGGTTCGAGCCTGGAGACTCCTCAGTCTCCTCCCTGATGGCAGCAGTCTGAAGCAGCTGTGTAGTGGGTGTGTGGGATCACCTGCCATGCAGAGGGCTTTCCGAGTGAGGCGTTTGCTGTGTAAGTCCTGCAGTGAGGGCAAGGAGGTGCCCACGATCTTCTCAGCTGCTCTCACAATGCGCTGGAGGCTCTTGCGGCAGGATGCAGTACATGCACCAAACCACACAGTGATGCAGCTGGTCAGGACACTTTCTATGGCACCTCTGTAGAAGGTGCTCATGATGGGGGTTGAAGCTCCAGCCCTTTTCAGCTTGCGGAGAAAGTAGAGACGCTGGTGAGCCTTCTTTGCCAGTGATGCAGTGTTCCTGCTCCAGGACAGGTCCTCTGAGACATGCACTCCCAGGAACTTGGTGCTGTCTACTCTCTCCACTGCGGTGCTGTTGATGGTCAGAGGGGCATGTTGGGCATCCCTCTTCCTGAAGTCCACAACAATCTCCTTTGTCTTCTCCACGTTGAGAGTGAGATTGTTGTGTCCGCACCACAAGGCCAGGCGGCTCACCTCGTTCCTGTAGTCCGTCTCATCGTTGTTGCTGATGAGACCCACCACTGTTGTGTCGTCCGCAAACTTGATGAAGTGGTTGGAGCTGTATGATGGTGTGCAGTCGTGTGTTAGCAGGGTGAATAGAAGGGGGCTCAGCACACATCCTTGTGGGGCCCCTGTGTTCAATGTGATGGTGCTAGATGTGTTACTCCCGACCGCACTGTCTGTGGTCTCCCGGTCAGGAAGTCTAGCAGCCAGTTACACATTGAGGTGTTCAGCCCCAGACTGTCCAGTTTAAGGATGAGCTGTTGGGGGATGATGGTGTTGAATGCCGAGCTGAAGTCGATGAACAGCATTCTAACATAGGAGTCCTTCGTGTCCAGATGTGTGAGAGCTGTGTGGAGGGCAGAGGAGATGGCATCGTCGGTTGAGCGATTAGGTCGGTATGCAAATTGGAAGGGATCCAGGGAGGCAGGGAGGACAGATGTGATGCTTTTCATGACTAGCCGTTCAAAGCACTTCATCAGGATGGGGGTGAGTGCTACTGGGCGATAGTCATTGAGGCATGCGGGCGTTGCCTTCTTTGGGACAGGGATGATGGTGGTGGCTTTGAAACAGGTGGGGACGATGGCCTGGCTCAGTGAGATGTTAAAGATGTCCGTGAAGACCGCTGCGAGTTCCCCTGCACAGTCCTTCAGCACACGACCAGGTATGTTGTCAGGACCAGAGGCCTTCCGGGCGTTAATCTTGATGAATGATCGCCTTACGCTGTCTGAGGACAGCGTCAGCACCTGGCCATCAGGAGAGGGGGGGAGTTTATGTGCTGGTGTGCTGTTACTTGCCTCGAACCGAGCAAAGAACTCATTCAGTTCATTCAGCGCAGAGGCTGAGCTGTCACAGGTCTGGGGGGATGGTTTGTAGTTTGTGATGGTCTGTATTCCCTGCCACAGACTGCGTGTATCCCTGCTGTCCTTGAAACGGTGAGCTATTTTCCCGGAATACTGCCTCTTTGCCTTTCTGATGCCCCAGTCCAGGTTGTTTCTGGCTGCCCTCAGGCCCACCTGATCTCCCGCTTTGAAGGCAGCATTCCTGGCTTTCAGGAGTCTGTGGACCTCAGCTGTCAGCCATGGCTTCTGGTTAGCCCGATTATCTATGAAATTTACAATTTTTAGGTTAAATAGTGATTTTTCTTTCATTTGGACTAGTCTTGTTTTTTTTTGAGGAACGAGTTTTCCATTCTCCTTTTGTTAAATCAGGTGAGGTTGCTTAAACTATACTGAAAGTAGCCTTGACCATTGGAAGTCATCTTAGCCTCATTGTGGCTCAACCTGTAAGTCTGATTTTACCAAACTTAACCATATTATACCATTCCTGTTATGGTGATGAAGCATAACCACCCCCTACAGTTGGTTCAGCAGTTTGCTTGTTCCAGGTCTGGCTCCAGCTCACATGAGGTGGCCCACACATAAAATATTGTTCAATTTGTAAAGTCTAAAGATTCATCAATAGATTAGGCAATTGTTTAATGTTGGTTGCCCTTCCTGACACAACTTGGGTTCAAACTTGTAGCCTCAACATTTTATCTTAAAAAGCTTAAGCGTTTTTTCTTTTTTCTTTTATCTTGATAAACTTTCAAACTTCAATTTGGGTTTAACCAAACTATGTTTCAGTTTTGTACTCCGTTTTTTGTACCCAGTAGATGGTTTAATTCTTCTTTCAGCATTTCCCTCTTCAGGGGTCTCCACAGTGAATCCTCCTCCTCCATCTCACTTTGTCCTCTTTGTCCTCTATCCTCACTCTGTCCACTGCATCCTCTGTCCTTACTCAACTATCTCCACGTCCTCTCTAATTGCATCCATATATCTCCTCTTTGGCCTTCCTCTGTTTTTTTCCTGGCATCTGCATTTCTAACAACCTTCTACCAATATACCCACTGTCCCTCCTCTGGACTGGTCCAACCCATATTTTTTAACAGCTGAGATCATTGAAACCAACCTGAACATAGAACTTATTGTTGGATGCCTCCTGAGCCTCATCATGGCTGAATCTGAATCCAGACCTCCGTAAGGATGATGAATGTGTCGTATTATCGAAAGACTCACTGAATACATGAAATGTTGCCAAAGTCTGTGACAGACTCGTTTGATCACATCACTTATCATATTTCATCTCTGAGCAAACATCTGCCCCTTGTTGCAAACACTGTACTGTAGTCAGTTATGCTTCACCTAAAACTGAAAATGAATGCCAGATTTTCTTAGGGTTAGACTTTAATGAGAGTTCACATCAGTAAAATATGCAGTGTTTTAGACATCACAAATATTTAGAATACATTTGATGACACAAATATAGTGTTTGTTTGCATTTAAATCTGTCAAATCATAAAGATAGTTTGCTAAAGGACATAGTTATCTCTACCAGATACTGTATTGTCAGTTTTAAGTTAGAACTGGAAGGAAATGTATAATAGCTGTATAATAGATGTATAATAGATGTATAAGATGTATAATAGATGTATAATAGCTTTCAGGTGTGTGTTAATAGTATGCAGATGTGCATTATTAGCATACAGGACAGGTGTATGTTAATAGTATGCAGGTGTGTGTTAGCATGATGGATGGATGCATGGATGGTCCCACTCCCCTCAGGACAGAGGAGGAGCATTAAGTTTAGAACCACTAGACTGAGGAACAGCTTCTACCCTGAGGCTGTTAGACTTATGAATATCTAACCAGAATAATCACTGTGAAAAATCACATGTTGCTGCTGATCTGTTTCATGCTGCTGTGTTCATTCGTGCTCATCTGCTCATACAGACTCATGTCCGTGCTGCTGTTGGGAGTAATGTTTTTCTATGATATTAATGATTAGTGTATTTTTAGTTGATGTTTTTCTTAGTTCATATCTTATATGTTATTACTGTTTTTCTTTACTTTTTATTGATGGATGTAACTGGGACCCTGTGTACTGTACATAATTTCGTTTCATCACATGTATCACATGTGGTGCTAATGACAATAAAGAATCTCTGACTCTGACTCTGAAATGTAATTACTCTCAGGAACACATCAAAACTTCATTAAAGCTTTGTTAAAATCTATGCGGTGGTTCGTGAGACGTTTTGCTATCAGTCTTCACTATTTAAGTGTGGAAAGCATGTTTTGACAGTTAACTGAGTTACAGACATTTTTATTTTGCTAGTTATTAAGCTGTGGTGGTCATTTTAACTTAGACTGACTCCAAAAGGCAATCTGCTATAGATATGATTACTGTCTAAGAGTGTCATTATGTTCCATGAGCTATTTTGCTCTGTTCAGAGAAATAGTCGCACAGACATGAGCAATGGAGATGATACAAGGGTAAAGGAATTAAATCAACCTTGCAAAAGTGCAACAAAAAAAAAAGTTTTTAAAACCACTAAAATCATAAAATGTAATGAAGGAGCGGGCTAATGATTTTTGAAGTAAAAACTGATGAATTTTCACAAACAGTCACAACTAAAGCCTGATTTAACAGCTTCTGTGTTGGACGTTAGTACATTTTTTGGGAACAAATTATGACTTTAAAAGAAAGACAAGGATCCAAAATAATAAACAAAAGTAGAGTTTCATCAATGCTTTCGTGTCACATTCCTTACATGAAGTATGAAGATAAACACACTTGTTGATGTGCAGAAGGTGCTGAGTCACATGGAGATCCAGCAACAGAAAAACAAACAACCAAAAAAAACCACCCCAACAAATAAAATAAACAAACGCCATGTGATGAAATGAGATACAAGGTTTACCTAATTCATCTGAGAATAAATAATCTAGAAGTCATCATGGAATCTTGTCCCTTCTGCACTGTTTTAAACTCCAGTAAGTAGTCACACCCAAAAACTTAGAGGTTTTAAAGTTTCCCAATGACCACAGTCCCTCAACATTTCTGCTCTTGTTGTTGTTTTCTTAGCTGCTCACTTCTTCAGTGGTTGCCACAGTGAGCGAACACTCATTATTTTTATGTTTCGCATTGTTTTAAGCTAAAACGCCTTAATGACTCAACATGGGCTCAAACTGCTGCTTTAGGATTACAAGACCACGATGCTGACCAACGTTCCACTGTAGCACAACATCTGTGCTCCTGTAAACATATAAAAGCAAACTTCAGTGTTCAGAGGGCAACTTGCAGCTTCTTCACTTGTCTCTGAGAAAGTCTGCTGAATGGGTGAGAGCTTGACTCAGGTACTCTGCATTTTATGTATTACAAATCTACAAAACTCATGAATTGTTCTTGTTCCAACAGGTGAGATCACTGAAACCATGTTGAAGACACTTCTTCTCCTTGGATGCCTCCTGAGCCTCATTGTGGCTCAGCCTGTAAGTATAACTTCATTATGCTCAGCAGAATGAAATGAACCATCATTTTATTGTAATAAAGTATAAAGCAGGTCATTTTGAACCTTCTGCAGACGGATCACCAGCGGGTTGCCCGCTCCAGCTCCAACTCTAACGAGGCAAGTGCTTTCTGTTCTCCACACTCAAACCATGCATAATTATCAAATTCTCCTGAATTATCAGTAATAATTCTCCTTCTGCTGTTCGTTGGGTGATAACTTTGATGATTTCTCTGCAGGGAAACATAAACTCATTCACCAGCCTTTTTGGATTGACCAATGCTCAAGTGCAGCTTCTTTTTGCTACTCTTTTGCAACAACTTACTGGTTAAAAATGAACTCTGAATGTAACAGCAAGTAAGTACAAATCATTACTCTAGTGATTTTTAAATTTTAGAGCTGTTTGTAACTTAGAATTAATGTTTTCTCTCATTTCAGATTCTGATGGTTCTGTTCCACAGGAGTCCTTCATTATGAATCAGTCTATGCAGAACAAAACTCGTCTTGATCTAAAAAGTATAATAAAGTTCATGCAAAAACATTGGTTATGTCTCATTTTTTTATATGTATATTGATATAAAATTATAGAGCTTAACTCTAAATGACCATTAACATAGAAGCTACTTTGTGTCTTTACATCTCTTGGGTTATGTTTCTTTTTCTTCCCTTTTGAACAAATATTAGACTCCCAATGAGGAACTCCACTTTTCTCCCAATTTCTTTATTTTATGACTTTTCATACATTTTAAGTGCACAGATACAAAATTACTCACATTAACTTTAAAGGAGTTCATAAAGAACTTTGATAGGTCACAACAGGACACAACGAAAACCAAACTCAATGGAGAATTTAGCAAGCTGATGGAGAAATGTTTGACTTACAGTTTTAATTTCAAATATTGCATATTCCTTGTTTGCATGGTCCAGATAGTTCTTTAGAACCCATCTTTCCACCAAAATGTCTCTATCAGTAATGCCGTCCATTACATCACTGCTCTACAAATAGAAATACGTAAACAGTTTGTACACCCATCACTGAGGGATCTGAATCATGAATGTAGTTTTGGGCATGAATGTTTTTTATGGACTGGACTAAAACAGGGAATGAAAGCAACCTTAATGTTTTAGGTGAAATATGTTCAAGGAGTCACACGGTGGATAAAAACACGGTAGTTTTTTTTTCTTTTGCTTGTCCGACACAGCGCAGTGACACATTCTGACAATTGAAGGGAGCAGTTTTATCCTCCACCAGTGGTGGAGCCAGGGGGTAGCCAATGGTGACCTTGGCCCTCACAGAATAATCTTCAGCCAACCCATTCATTTGAGGAAACTACACTTTTAAGCAATATAAAAACTAGAAAGCATAGTAAAAGAGTTGTAAGCTCAATCATCCAGGTAGATAATAAAAACAACAACAAAAAAGCTTAAATCATGTAATCTGGACGTTTCTTTAAAGGACAACACCCACCATGACAGTAACAATTCACCATATAGGACAATTACTGTAATTTAATATTATGTCTATTTTCATTTTTGCATTTGGGCCAGGCGAGGGTTAAAAAAAAAAAAAACACTCCCGAATGAATCCGGAAACCTGGCCGAAGAGTCCCGAAGTGTCATGTGACTTTTGTTACATCTCCACCCAGAAGGCACAAGGCAGGAGTGAGTTTCCATGGAGGTTTATGAGAGAGAGTGGGAGTTATAACTGCATATTTCCTGGTGCATTTGTGTGTACATATGGACCAGCGCTCTGATTTTATTTATTATTTATTTTATAACACCGCTGCGGACCGTTGCTGCTCTCATTCTGCCCAGAGGAGCGAGCCGCGCGTTCTGCCCAGAGGAGCAAGCCGCGCGCGTCTCTGGCTCCTCGTTCCGCTGGTTCCTCGTTCCTTTGAAGTTCCTCGTGCCGGTGTAATTTGCTCCCTCGAGTGTATTTGCTCTCGTCAGCCTTGTTGCGGGGAGCACGCGCGCAGAGCTCCGCTGCGCGGCTGCCCGACCTGTCTGGTCAAGGGGGGAGAGAATAAAAAGCCGATGCGGAAATGAATGAATTTGTCGCGATCAAACGAATTAAACTAGTATGTCTACGTGGATGCTCGCTCAGAATATGATAGACATGAGTGAGCGACAGCAGGATTAATCAACACAGGCAGCTTTAGGGAATATTTAAAAATGCTTCGCTTTTTCTTTTCCTCGCTCGCCTGTAACTCCAAGGCGTCACTTTAGTGACGTGAATGCCCATGTGAATGCCCATATATGGAGAGGGGCAGATTTTCCCGGAGCTGCATGCTAAAATCTGCTATAAATCATGAAATAACACATTTAGCGTTATTTCTCTACAATATAAATAAACGCTCCTGTATTATTTTTAAATAAACTAATAAATATTAATGGCGATGCAATTTGAAAACATGGTGGGTGTTGGACTTTAAGTGAGAAAGGTTTCGTCCCCCTTCCAGAGGGCTTCTTCAGTCTACGGCCTGCCAACTTCATCTGTCCCATAGGTTGCCTTCACTGCTGTTTCAAGCCAACCTCCTTTTGGAATTTCAAAAGTAGGCTTTTAACACGTGTAAAACACACCCATCCAAAACAATCAATCATCATGTACAACAATCAACTGTTTTAGGCCAGATGGCCAACTTGCTACTCACAGAAACAGCCTAAGGACATCCAAGGCCAAAGTGGTTCAGAAAAAGGGCTGAATGCTTCAGTGAGTTTCCTGCATCCACTGAGCGCCAAAGTCACTATCTTCCTCTTCTTCTTCTTCTTTCTGCTTTTCCCTTTTCAGGGGTCGCCAGCGAGCCATCCTCCTCCACCTCACTCTGCCCTCTGCATACTCTGTCCTCACTCCAACTACCTTCATGTCCTCTCTAACTGCATGCATATATCTCCTCTTTGACCTCCCTCTTTGTCTTTCCTGGCAGCTGCGTTTCTAACATCCTTCTACCAATATACCCACTGTCCCTCCTCAGGACATGTCCAAACCTTCTCAGTCTGGCCTCCCTAACTTTATCTCCCAGTTGTTCAACATGTGCTGTACCTCTGATGATCTCATTCCTGATCTTTTCCATCCTTTTCACTCCTAAGGAGAACCTCAACATCTTCATTTCTGCCACTTCCAGTTCTTTCTCCTGTCTTTTTGTCAATGACACTGTCTCCAGACCATACAATATAGCTGGTCTCACCACTGTCTTGTAAACTTTTCCTTTGACCTTTGCTGACACCTTTGTCACAAATCACTCCTGAAACTTTTCTCCATCCACTCCATCCTGCCTGGACTCTCTTCTTCACCTCTTTACCACATTTCCCATTTTCCTGGACAGTGGACCCAAGTACTTGAAGTCCTGCACCTTTGTGACCTCTGCTCCTTGTAGCCTCACTGTTCCACTGGCCTCCTTCTCATTCACACACATGCACTCTGTCTTACTACAGCTGACTTTCATTCCTCTTCTTTAAAGAGTTCGTACATTTGAACATATTACACCCATTCTCCATAACCTTCATTGGCTTCCTGTCGCCTACAGAATTCAGTACAAAACTGCTCTCATTACACATCAATGCTTATGTAGTGGACCTACCCAGGGTCAAACCAAGGTTTTTGAACTGTCCAGTGATGACCTTTACTGACCTCTCAGTAAAGCAAGACATTTACCACAAAATCATTCCATTAGTTGTAATCTGAGAATATAGTCATCAAAAGAGACTATTTCTATCTTTGATTTTATTCTAATGTAATCAAAAGGATAACTTTTGTCATTTTCATGATATATGTTATATGCTGTTATTCTTTAAATGTGAAACATCAATGTGTCATTTCTGCAAGTGAAAAGGTGTCAAAGTTCAGCTAAAATGTCAAACTGACTTACACTGAAATTGTTTTTGTCGAGTTTAAGCTAAAACTCTCATCTAGCGTCTGAAAGTCTCTCACTCAGATACTTTTCCTAAACAATTTCCTTCTCTGCGCTGAATTTCACCTTGAATAGTGATAACAAGTGGACCAATGAAAAAGAGACAAGTTTCTCTCCTCTCTAATTCTCTTTTAAGTTCTAACTTTTGCGGAAACGCTTCAGAGTTTGGGGGAACTTCAAAGAGATGTGAACCTTTCCCAAAGAGCTGGGGTACGTTTGGTCAAGAGCTAACGACCTTCGTCTTCAGCTAAGGACTGATAACAGGCTGTTATGAGTCCACTTCGAATGAGCGTAAGCTCAAACTTTGTTATTCCTTCCTGGAATAAATTATCTTGAGCCAAAAAGCCACGACTGCCACGGCTTCTGCCGACGAAAGCGAGTATCACCGACACCGACAAGGTAAACACATGTGGAGTCCAGCTTGGACTTGCGGGACCGACGACTCGTCAGTCCAAAGCTGATCACAGCTCTTTACCAGAACCGAGGCGGACGTCTTAAGGTAAAGGAGCCGCTGTTTGCTTGCTGGAGGTGTGATGATATCTTAGCTGGACGCGTACGGAAGAGTGTCATCTGGTTTCATAAATGCAAGATAAACTTCCTCTCTTAACCTCCCAATTCTTCTTAAATCTTTCCTCCTCTCTTTTCTCTCAATCTAAGCTGGAAACTATTTTAAGCTAAAGAGCCCACAGACTAAATATGTTAACATCCAGTATTGAAGTCTGTTGTGTTGAATTTAAGTGTGCTGACGTATTAAATTGAAAGAAAGTGAAATCATGTCAATCAAGTGTAATGGTGTTGATTTTAGTTGATTTATTTTAAATAAATGGTAGTGTCGCCTGGCATACCAAACTAAGTCAATGTCCATTGTCACTCTATAGCTCTGTTTATTTATCCATCATAAAGATCACAGAAATATTGGGTAAACTGAAAAAGAAAAGAATCCGTGAAATTACTATTCAATCTGAATAAGTAAATTAATTAAGGTAAAGAGGTCAGTATTAAAACTGACCCTTCCCTAATACTACACTTACACGGAATTTCACCAGATTATCTAAAGGACATTCTTGCACCATACTCATCCACCCGGTCTCTACGGTCACAGAACAGTCATCTACTTCACATTCCGAGAACCAAATTAAGGACCATGGGAGACCGGGCTTTCAGTGTGGCTGCCCCCCGCCTGTGGAACTCTCTTCCTGACTGCCTAAGAGCTCCACAGTCACTGGTTGACTTTAAGAGCGGCTTGAAGACCTTTCTTTTTAACCAAGCATACTCTGCCTCCTCATGATTCTATCTTTGATCTTAGTTGATACTGTTATTGATTTTACTTGTTTTATTACTTGTTTTATTGACATTTAATTCTGTTGCACTTTGTAGCACTTTGAGATTTTCATTAATGAAAAGTGCGTTATAAATTGAATTCATTATTATTATTATTATTATTATTATTATTATTATTATTAAGTGCATACATCCAGCTCTCCAAGTTCTCTTCCACCTGTTCCCTTTTCTCACCACAGATCACAATGTCATCTGCAAACACCGTAGTCCATGGGTATTCCTGCCTGACCTCATCTGTTAGTTTGTCCATCACCAGAGCAAACAAGAAGGGGCTCAGAGTTGATCCTTGATGCAATCCCACCTCCACCTTGAAGCTATCTGTCACTCCTACAGCACATCTTACCACTGTCCAGCTGTCCTCATACATGTCCTGTACCAGTCTTACATATTTTTCTGCCACTCCAGATTTCCTCATGCAATACCACACCTCCTCTCTTGGCACACTGTCATATGCTTTTTCTAAATCCACAAACACACATTGGAATCAGAAAAAGCGTTCAATACAAAAACAACTGGACTTTATTTGTAACAGAAAACGTTTTGCCCTCTATCCAGAGGGCTTTCTCAATTCAAAGAGCAGGCTGTGTCAGAGGGAAGTTATGACAGGCTGAGATGACACACACAAACCTATGTAAATTGAAAGCTGAGATAACACACACATAAACCTGAGATAACACACACATGCTATGTAAATTGACGAATCACACATCCCACCTTAACAGTAGGGGTTTCTTAAGGTCTAATTCACAAAAGCGGCTCCTCTGTTCTCATCAGGTGTGAACCATCTGGGAATCAGACCTAAGGCTGCATTATAAGTTTTTGAAAGTTGGAACCTGAGTCCCCCCCTCTGTTAAGAGAAGGCCTTTCATTTTTAACATAAACAGCTTCTTTCACACCCCTCTCAAACCATCTGTGTTCTCTGTCCAAAATGTGCGCATTCTGGTCCTCAAATGAGTGACCCTTGTCCATGAGGTGGAGATGAACAGATGAGTTTTGTCCAGAGGAGGTGGCTTTCCTCTGTTGGGACATTCGTCTGTGAAGAGGCTGTTTAGTTTCCCCAATGTAGAGGTCTGGACAGTCCTTGCTGCACTGTACCGCATAAACTACACCACTCTGTTTGTGTGTAGGTGTTTTGTCCTTGGGGTGCACCAGTCTCTGTCTGAGAGTCCTGCTGGGTTTGAAATGTACTGGGATGTTGTGTTTGTTGAAAATCCTTCTGAAATTCTCTGATACTCCAGCCACATAAGGGATGACAATGTTTTTTCGTCTTTTCTCCTTTTTCTGTTCATTATTGTGTTTTGTCGATTTCCTCGCTGACTTGACAAAGGCCCAGTTAGGATATCCACATGTTTGGAGAGATTTTTTGATGTGTTTCTGTTCCTTTTCCTTCCCTTCTGTCTTTGTGGGGATGTGTTCGACCCGATGCTGTAAAGTTCTGATGACAGAAAGTTTGTGTTCAAGTGGATGGTGAGAGTCAAACAGAAGATACTGGTCTGTGTGGGTTGGTTTTCTGTAAACTTCAATGTTGAGGCTGTCCTCTCTTTCCATGTGGACCAAACAGTCCAAAAAAGGCAGCTTGTTATCGTTTGCATCCTCTCTGGTGAACTTGCTGTTGTTGTCGACAGATTCAGAATTGATTTTCGATTCAGAATCGATTTTCGATTCTGAAACAATTTTCGATTCTGAAACAATTTTCAATTGGAATCATGAAAAGATTAAACAATAATGTAAACAAATAAAACATTTATTTAAAACAATAATGTATGCTTGTAGCAAACATTAATAATGTCAAATAATACAGTATAAATACAGCAGCCTGAATTGTGAGCAGATGGGTATATGAATAGAATGCAGCAGCTTTAATCGGGTCCCGGAGGTCACTGGTGCCTATATCCAGCAGTCACTGTGCGAGAGGCAGGGGACACCCTGGACATGTCTCCAGTCCATCACAAATAATTCAAAATACAAACGTAAACAAAGATTTCAGCCTACTGTATTGCATAAACATTTAACTCAAAATAAAATAGACTTCAAAATCATATTGCATTCATCCATGTTTCAAATGTGTATGGATGGATTTTGTTTAAAAGATTTGTTTGGTAAATCTTTTCAACAAAAGCCATCTATCCATCATCTTTACCCGCTTTATCTTTATCGGGTCCTAGAGGTCACTGGTTCGGGTCAGATTTCTTCTTCTTTCTGCCACCTTTCACTTTATGTATTTTTTCATATCCTATGAGATATGGTTTTATTTTCTTTATCTTTTGGGTTTTAATGTAAAAAAAATAATAATCGATTTTGGGGCTTTTGGAATTGATTCTGAATCGCCAGGACTAAGAATCTACATTATTAAAAAAAATATTTTTTTCCCTGCGCCCCTAATAAATACCAAGAAGGGTACAATGCTCCAGCAAAGACTCACACTGGACTGCAGCCTTAAATAGTAGAGGGACCTCGTCAGGTGATGGCCGACAGATGGTGGTCATTAGTGGCCATCTTGGAGACGGAGCTGCAGGCAGTGGAACTCTTACACTCCTAGGATCATTGGAACACTCAAACCCCTCCAGCACAGTAAAGTAGCAGCCCAAGGAGGAATGAAACACATCATAATGCCAAATATTTATAATGAAATGCTTGCCGGCAGTCCACGTCGTTTTAGACTTTAAATATATGGTGCGTATTTTGAAATACTTTGCTGACTTTTTGTTTTCCACTTCAACCTTGATTGAATAAAACCAGCAACTCAGCGCTCACATGCTGCTGATTATTTCATGTTGCTGTGTTCATTAGTCCTCATATGCTCACACAGACTCATGTTCATGCTGGTGTTGTTTTGGCACATTGTTTTTGTACCATTAGTGCTCAGTGTATTCTTAATTTAGTGAATGTAGTATATTCTTAGTTCATGACTCGACCTTCATGAGTCCACCTTGAATAATATCAGGATGTGTGTGGTCAATGCAAGATCTGTCATCACCAACAAAACTTTAATCCTCAGTGACTACTTCCAAGAGCATGGTTTGGACTTTTTCTTCATCACAGAATCTCGGTTGTCACCGGGTGAGTCCAGTGCCTTGATGGAATTATTACCACTGAATTGTCTGTACGTTATCAACCCACGGCCATCAGGTCGTGGTGGTGGTGGATCATTAACAATATTCAAATCAACTTTTGACTGTAAACAACTGCCCATCCCAGTTTCCTGCTCCAGTTTTGAGCTGACTGTCTTTGAACTTGGCCATTTACAGGTCCCTCTTGTAAATGAGTCCCCGTGACTCAACAAGGCTAGCCTGTATAAATAAAGGTTGAATGAATGAAAAAAAAAAAATTCACCTGTGACTTTATGCACAGTCGTCTACCGCCCACCTCGATCTAAGGATTTCATCAATTAATTTTCTGATTTCTTGGCTGAAATCACATCAAAATATGATTGTGTTGTCATTATTCGGGATTTTAATTTGCATGCGTGCTGTCATAAGAAGCCTTTGGTTAAGAACTTCTTAGATTTATTGGACTCATTTAATCTAAATCAGCATGTAAACGGTCCTATCCAAGAGCGCGGACATACACTGGACCTTGTTTTAACTCGTGATGTGACTGTTACTAATCTTGAAATCGGTGACAATGTGTTTTCAATGTGCCAGTCCGGTTTGAGTTCACCCTCCCCCATCTAACTCCTAAGCCATGCGCTCCTGTATGTCGCAGCCAGGCCATTAACCACTTCACTGCCACATGTTTCACAGATATTTACAACTCTGAAATGATAATTAAGCCCCCAGTGTTTCTCTCCACCACTGAGAAGCTGACATCCCAGTTCAACTTTGCTTCAAGGCTCTGGATTATGTTGCTCTTGTTAAAACTAGAAAATCGAAACTCAGAGCAGAACCTTGACTGAATGATATCACCAAGGTCGTTAGGCAGCAGTGCAGGAGGGTGGAGCGCAAATGGAGACAAGACAGGCTGCAGATCTATGTTGCAAATACTGTACTAAAAGAGAGTTGGCATCGTTATCAGAAAGCAGTAGAAACTACTAAATCTCAATATGCTGGTGAAGATTCTTAGTCATCCAGGACATGATCAAAAAAAAAAAAGACTTAAATACATAAACAAATAAAATCCAGTTGTTTCTGTATTAAACTTTTTTGACTAACTTTCGATACTTTTCTGATTTCATTAATTCAAACTCTCACAATCCACGAGTTCTTTTCACTACCCTAAACGCTGTTCTCCACCTCACTGAACCATCACCTCTGGAAGCCTTGACTAAGCTGTGCGAGAACTTCCTACATTACTTTTTAGAAAAAATTACGACCACTCGGGCTTTCATTTCCATCATGATCCATTCAAATAGTTCACAATACCAATTCTAGCATTATAAACTTCGAAATATTATTGGAATTCAAACATGCAGCACAAATGAAACGTAATTTGATAGAGGATTTGAACATGCATTTCCTCTCAAACCACAGGGTGTTGGCAAACCCACCACACCCCTACTTCTCATGGCATCACTTGTTGATGTGCAGAAGGTGA
>JBBPBX010002361.1:23183-39920 GCA_038048925.1 Garcialebias charrua | reverse complement strand
TTATCTGTAAGAGTACTTTTACCAACAACAGAGCACAAACAAGATGAATCATACCTGATGAACACACCTTAATGTTTCCTAACTGAACAAAAATTTGCTGCAATATTTTGTTTGCAAATGTGTAAGATTATCCATACAAATATGAGGCCATCTCACAAACACGCCAACAAAAGCTTACCCAATTGCTCAGTGTGCTACTTTTGGACAAAAGTGATGTCTAAAATCTGTTTGGCCTTTTCTAAACATCACATTTTAAACTTTATGAAGCATACACAATTTAAAAAAGTAAGATTACCAGGCACATTACAAACAAAGTTTTTTGTGTGCAGACAGTTTGAGGACTTTCCTCAGATTAGGCAACCTGCATGGTTTCTGTCACCACAGTCCTCATAGACAACGTCTTTCTAGTGCTTTCTGATGTAGGTCTTAACAAATATTTTATATTTATAGTTTTTTTTATGTGAACTGGAAAGTATAGTCAGCAGAGAAATAAACAGAAAATAATCCAGTAGCAGGAATTTATAAGTCAAAGTCAAAGTCAACTTTATTGTCAGAACTGCAATATGTACAGGACATACACAGGATTGAAATTGCGTTTCTCTCAGTCCCTCGGTGCAACAGTAACCATCTAAACACTAAACACTAAAACATTTAATAAACATAAGCATAAAATAGTAAAAGTGTAACACTGTCCTGAGTTTTTTCATAGTAGTATAAAAGTATGAAAATTTACACCAACACTGAAACACCAAACACCCCTAAAACACCAAACACCCAATGAACATAAGCATAAAATGAAATAATAAAAGTGTAATACTGTCCTGAGTTTTTTCATAGTAGTATAAAAAGTATAAAAAGTATATCTATAAAATAAACTGAAGGTTCTAGCATTGACATTTGCAAAGAGTGGCACAGCAGCATATGAGTTAATGTACACAGTATATGTATGAGGTAGTTGATGTTGGTATAGAGGCAAAGTGGCATATGCAGTAAGGCACATAAGGCACATTGGCATCCTTAGATAAGGCTAGTCAGAGAATACTGTATATGTATCTGCATGCCGGTGGTTGTCCTCTCAGGTCGTTTCCCGCTGAGAATACTGTATATGTATCAGCAGTAGTGTAGATATAAAAGTAGTGTACAGTAAATGTAAACATTAGTGATAAATGTAAAACAGTAGTAATAAATGTAAACCGTATTAATAAATGTAAACAGTGAATGTAAACAGTAGTATGACTATAGGCAGTAATGTAATACAAACATTAGTGCAAATATGAGAAGTAGTGCAAACTGAATGAGCACATGACCGAGAGTTTAGTGATGAATAACCCGTTTGATGACACAGGGTCCAGTGTTAAAAACTTTGTGTTGAGTGATAATGTGTGAGAAAGTTTTTTGTGTTAAGGCAGTTCAAATGGGAGGGGAGGCAGAGCAGGCAGAGTGTTTAGCATTCTGACTGCCTGATGAACAGAGCTGTCTCTCAGTCTGCTGGTACGAGCCTGGAGACTCCTCAGTCTCCTCCCTGATGGCAGCAGTCTAAAGCGGCTGTGTAGTGGGTGTGTGGGATCACCTGCCATGCAGAGGGCTTTCCGAGTGAGGCGTTTGCTGTGTAAGTCCTGCAGTGAGGGCAAGGAGGTGCCGACGATCTTCTCAGCTGCTCTCACGATGCGCTGGAGGCTCTTGCGGCATGATGCAGTACATGCACCAAACCACACCGTGATGCAGCTGGTCAGGACACTTTCTATGGCACCCCTGTAGAAGGTGCACATGATGGGGGTTGAAGCTCCAGCCCTTTTCAGCTTGCGGAGAAAGTAGAGGCGCTGGTGAGCCTTCTTGGCCAGTGCTGCAGTGTTCCTGCTCCAGGACAGGTCCTTCGAGACGTGCACTCCCAGGAACTTGGTGCTGTCCACTCTCTCCACTGCGGTGCTGTTGATGGTCAGAGGGGCATGTTGTGCATCCCTCTTCCTGAAGTCCACGACAATCTCCTTTGTCTTCTCCACGTTGAGAGTGAGATTGTTGTGTCCGCACCACAAGGCCAAGCGGCTCACCTCGTTCCTGTAGTCCGTCTCATCGTTGTTGCTGATGAGACCTACCACTGTTGTGTCGTCCGCAAACTTGATGAAGTGGTTGGAGCTGTACGATGGTGTGCAGTCGTGTGTTAGCAGGGTGAATAGAAGGGGGCTCAGCACACATCCTTGTGGGGCCCCTGTGTTCAATGTGATGGTGCTAGATGTGTTACTCCCGATCCGTACTGTCTGTGGTCTCCCGGTCAGGAAGTCTAGCAGCCAGTTACACATTGAGGTGTTCAGCCCCAGACTGTCCAGTTTATGGATGAGCTGTTGGGGGATGATGGTGTTGAATGCCGAGCTGAAGTCGATGAACAGCATTCTAACATAAGAGTCCTTCGTGTCCAGATGTGTGAGAGCTGTGTGGAGGGCAGAGGAGATGGCATCGTCGGTTGAGCGATTAGGTCGGTATGCAAATTGGAAGGGATCCAGGGAGGCAGGGAGGACAGATGTGATGCTTTTCATGACTAACCATTCAAAGCACTTCATCAGGATGGGGGTGAGGACAGAGGATGCAGAGGATGCAGAGGACAGAGTGAGGTGGAGGAGGATGACTCGCAGATGAATAAAAAAAAAGAAGGAAAAACTGATGAATCGCCACTCTTAAAAGCTGTTCTTTAAATGTTTTATTTGTTATAAATGAGAGCTACACCAATATCCACCATCGCTGAGGGGTTTGAAGAGTGAATGTTAGTACAGGTACTGTAGTTTTGGAGCAGAGTGTTTGTCTGGACTGGAATTAACCAGAGAAAGAAGTAAACCTAAATGTTTTTGGTGGAAGATATTCAAAGAGATGGTTAATGTTACGAAGGTGGAAATAAGCAGAGAGAGAGACATCACTGATGTGGGATGTGAAGGACAGGGAACCGTCGGAGAAGACACCAAGAGAAGACAACATCCTCCCAGTTTGGGTGTGGGACATTTGAAACTTGCTGGTTTTGTAACCAAACAAGACAATGGGGGTAATCATCATTTTAAAGTCATGAATTCATTATTGCACCACTTTGTGGTAATAAACTTCTTCTTCTTCTTCTTCTTCGGATTTTCCCTTTTCAGGGGTCGCCACAGCGAGTCATCCTCCTCCACCTCACTCTGTCCTCTGCATCCTCTGTCCTCACTCCAACTACCTTCATGTCCTCTCTAACTGCATCCATATATCTCCTCTTTGGCCTTCCTCTGTGTCTTTTTCCTGGCAGCTGCATTTCTAACATCCTTCTACCAATATACCCACTGTCCCTCCTCTGGACATGTCCAAACCATCTCAGTCTGGCCTCCCTAACTTTATCTCCCAGTTGTTCAACATGTGCTGTACCTCTGATGATCTCATTCCTGATCTTATCCATCCTTGTCACTCCTAAGGAGAACCTCAGCATCTTCATTTCTGCTACTTCCAGTTCTTTCTCCTGTCTTTTTGTCAATGACACTGTCTCCAGACCATACAACATAGCTGGTCTCACCACTGTCTTGTAAACTTTTCCTTTGACCTTTGCTGACACCTTTTTGTCACAAATCACTCCTGAAACTTTTCTCCATCCACTCCATCCTGCCTGGACTCTCTTCTTCACCTCTTTACCACATTCCCCATTTTCCTGGACAGTGGACCCCAAGTACTTGAAGTCCTGCACCTTTGTGACCTCTGCTCCTTGTAGCCTCACTGTTCCACTGGCCTCCCTCTCATTCACACACATGTACTCTGTCTTACTACGGCTGACTTTCATTCCTCTTCTTTCAAGTGAATACCTCCACCTCTCCAAGTTCTCTTCCACCTGTTCCCTGTTCTCACCACATATCACAATGTCATCTGCAAACATCATAGTCCATGGGGATTCCTGCCTGACCTCATCTGTTAGTCGGTCCATCACCAGAGCAAACAAGAAGGGGCTCAGAGCCGATCCTTGATGCAATCCCACCTCCACCTTGAAGCTATCTGTCACTCCTACAGCACATCTCACCACTGTCCTGCTGTCTTCATACATGTCCTGTACCAGTCTAACATACTTTTCTGCCACTCCAGATTTCCTCATGCAATACCACACCTCCTCTCTTGGCACCCTGTCATATGCTTTTTCTAAATCCACAAACACACAATGGAGTTCTTTCTGACCCTCTCTGTACTTCTCTATCAACATCCTCAAAGCAAAGATGGCATCTGTGGTGCTCTTTCTTGGCATGAAACCATACTGCTGCTCACAGATAGTCACCTCTTGTCTAAGCCTTCCTTCCACAATTCTCTCCCAGATCTTCATCGTGTGACTCATCAACTTAATTCCCCTGTAGTTGCTACAACTCTGTACATCACCCTTGTTCTTAAAAATGGGAACCAGCACACTTCTTCTCCATTCTTCAGGCATTTTCTCACCCTCAAATATTCCATTAAATATTTGAGTCAAAAATCTATGGTATTTTTGCTAGTTTCAGTGTCCTTTCGTCCAAATTCCATCTACAAAAACATGGTCTATTCAGATATTTTCAAGTCCGTCATTTTATTAAAAGCCAGAGCCCAACTTTTCCTACATCTCCAACAGACTCGGGACTTGAAAAAATCTTACGTAACCCCATGCATATTAAGAAACACATAGCAAACATTTCTAACATAATTACCTCTCTTCGTGAATCGACATTAGACAGGCTTAGGGATGTGTGGTCTGAAGAACTGGGATTTATGGTTTCTGGTGATCTTTGGGACAGTGCTCTGAAAAAAATCAATGGAACTTCATCCTGTGCACGGCTTAGCTTGATACAATTCAAAGTCCTTCATAGAACCTACTTTACTAAGTCGAAACTCTCTAGAATATATAGTGACATTGATGATAGATGTGAGCGGTGTCACCTTGCCCCAGCACATATGACCCATATGTTTTGGACTTGCCCGAAATTAACCGAATTTTGGTCATCTTTCTGTAAAACACTAAATGATGCGTTTAATACCAAGATCAAACCGTCTGCAGAAATGGCAATATTCGGAGTGTTGACTGAAGAATCTACATTAACTGTTGATAAGAAGGACGTTTTCGCCTTTGCTTCTTTGATAGCTCGTAGAAATATAGCCCTGCATTGGAAATCCTCTGAACCACCCAAAGTTTCAATCTGGCTCACTGAGCTAATGTTTTTCTTAAAATTAGAGAAAATTAAACACTTCATTAGAGGCTCAACAAAAGGATTCCACAGCAAGTGGGACCCTATGATTGAGTACTTTAGGAATCTCAAGTCCCTTCCATGAACCTGTAGGCCCTAAGACACATATTTTACTCTGGATGCTTAGTTATTGACATGTCAGGAGGCACGCCCCCACCATCTTCTCTTTTATATTTATTTATATATATATTTATCTTTATTTTTATTTTTTATTTTTTTATTTTTAATATCTCTCTTCTTATATTACATGTATATAGGGGTGGGTGGGGTTAGGTTGTGAATGGGGAAAAAAAGGAAAAAAGAAAAGAAAACTTTAATTCATGTTACTCTGCATAACTGTGTATAATTGTGTTTTCTTGAATAAAAAATATATATGAAAAAATAAATAAATAAATAAAAAAAACTCACTGCCATCTCTCCAAGACATTTCCATACTACTTTGTGGTAATAAACAAATAAACAAAAAAAACATTGTTGTGTTTGAAAGCTTTATACTCTCGCCGTTTATTGCAACACCTTAAAAATTGATGCATAAAATGTAGACCCTTTGAGAAGACAAAAAATATTTTTAATTAATTAATTAACTAATTAAAAAACGCTAGCAAAAGGTGTGTCCAGGGCAGCTTGGCAGACTTCGAGGTGTCACTTTTGGGATATTACCTACCTCACATATACCGGTACAAGTTGTTCTTGTGGGCTGAGCATTGCAAATATATTTGAATTAGCAGAAATATGGTGATGCACAAAAACACAGATATAGGCAAAGCAAGTTGGCTCGCGTTGCCCCCCCAGGGAACATGACCGAGTGCTCAAGTCCGTCGAGGAGGATGTGAATTTTTCTCAGAGTGGATCGAGAAGCAGAGAGATGGGCTGGTGGTCACCTCAGTTGGATGTACGCACAGTTCAGCTTGCCCCTGGTGGGTGACGGTGCTTTATTGCTTGCAGTTTGAATATTGACTTTTTCTTTATTGTTTTGAAATGTCACAAGGCTGGAATTAGAACAATCATAGTTTCTACCTTGCACTACCTACCTTTGTTGTCCATTTGTCGTTCTTGTACACTCTTGTCATCACTCTTTGTTAAAATCAGGTCTCTCTTGTAGATGACTCCCTGAGGCTCAATGGGATTAACCTGTATAAATAAAGGTTGAATGAATGAAAAAAATGTTATGAGCCAGAGAGGAAGTAGATAATAATCGACAACAAAAATAAATGCTGTGTATAATAACTATTTACTTTCCCATAGGTAAGGGGGTTTCCTTTTAAACTGTATCCATTCAAACCAAATAACATTCAACCCAAATATGAAACAACACTTCAGGCAGAAAAACCCACATAACACTGCAACTGTTCATTGCAACCCATATAATCTTTCTACTTCGATGCAAACTTCACTTGATAGAACTGCTCCAATGAAAAAGAAAGTACCGTAATCAATCAGAGGAAACTGGCTCCTTGGTTCAATTCTGAGTTAAGTACCGTACTTTAAAGCAGGCATCTAGAAACCAGGAGAGAAAATGGCGCTCTACTAATGTTGAATAATTTTATTTAACTTGGAAAGATAGTCTGTTAACATATAAGAAAGCTCTCTGTAAAGCTAGAACTTTATATTACTCATCCTTAAAGGTTCAGTATGCAGTTTCTGTAGAACTGCAGCAGTTAGAAATATTTTCAACAGGCAAAGCATTCTGATCCCTCCCCCTCAGAGCCATATGTGGCTCTGCCCCCTTGTGGTCTGTTGAATTTCAAATTCAAGCTCTGTTTTTATTGGCTGATTCAAATTCAAGCTCTGTTTTTATTGGCTGGTTACAAACTCTGTTTTTATTGGCTGGAAAATGGCGGGTCACCTTTTCTTTTTAGAAATGCTTATTTACCACCTGGAGAAGCAAGGGGACAATATTTTTTTTTAATTTTTTTTCAGAGATTACCTGGCTAACATCAGTCTGTCAGGAGGTAGTGACAGAGTGAAGAAATATGTTCATAAAAAAAGCTACATACTGCAGCTTTAATAGATGAGAATAAAAATGACCCTAGTTTTCTGTTTAGTACCATTACTAGACTGTTCAAAAGTCCCATCTCTGTTAAACCATCCCTACAACTATAAGTAGTGATGACTTCATGAGATTCTTTATAAATAAAATGATTTCAATTGCAGAGAAAAGTCAAACCATCATTCCTTCTATCCCTAGTCCCCTGTCAAATGAGACAACTTAAAAAATTTCACTTGAGCCTGATTTGTGTTTGGACTGTTTTTGTCCTGTTGAGCTCTCTGAATTGTCAAAAAATAATAGCCTCATCCAAACCATTTACGTCTGCTAGATCCCATCCTAACCAGGCTGTTTAAACAGGTATTTGCCCTAATTAATGTCCACATTTTGAATCTACTGAATTTGTCTTTAATAAATGGTTACGTACCACATCACTCTAAGGTTGCTGTAATTAAACATTTACTTAAGAAGTCTGACCTTGATTCAGAAATTCTAGCCAATTATAGAAATATATCTAACCTAACTTTCATCTAAAAAATTCTAGCGAAAATAGTTGCAGGTCAGTTGCGTGAACATCTACAAAGAAATAATCTGAAGAGATTCAGTCAGGGTTTAGAGCTCATCATAGCACAGAAACAGCACTAGTAAAAGCCACTAATGTTATTCTCATGGCCTTAGACAATGGACTTGTGTCTATACTGGTCCTGTTAGACCTCACTGCTGCATTTGATACAGTTGATCACAATATTTTACTACAGAGGCTTGAATATGATATTGGGATTACAGAAACAGCTCTAAAATGGTTTAAATCATATATATCTGATAGATTCCAGTTTGTACATGTAAATAATAAATCGTCTTCATACACCAAAGTTAGTCATGGTGTCCCTCAGGGCTCAGTGCTTGGGCCAATACCCTTTACTTTATATGTGCTTCCATTAGATAAAGTTATTTAACAGCATGGGATACATTTTCATTGTTATGCTGATGACATACAATTACATTTGTCCATTAAACCCAATTAATCCAATCAGTTTCTTAGACTACAAGCATGTGTTAAAGACAAAAAAACCTGGATGACCCTTAATTTTCTTAATTTGATTTTTGGACCTGAGCACCGTAGGAATGAAATTTTCAGTCTTTCGCCCTCCTTAGATGGCATTAATCTGGCCTCCAGTTCTAATGTTAAAAATCTTGGTGTTATTTTTGATCAGGACATGTCTTTTATCCCCCACATTAAAAATGTTACTAGAACTGTCTTCTTCCATTGTGTAATATCGCTAAAAATTAGAAACAGTTTATCTAAAAATGATGCAGAAAAACTGGTTCATGCTTTGTCACGTCTAGACTGGACTATTGCAATGGTTTATTATCTGGGTGTCCAAATACTTCTTTAAAATGTCTTCAGTTGATCCAAAATGCTGCCGCCAGAGTCTTAACTGGAGTTAGTAGGAGAGACTATATTTGCCCAGTTTTACTTTGTCTCCTTTGGCCCCCTGTCAAATCCAGAATATAATTCAAAATCCTACTTATAACCTACAAAGCTCTCAACAACTTAGCTCCATCTTATATTGCACATCTTATTGTTCCATATTTTCCTAACAGGTACGCCTGGACCTATATCTGGACCTACCATTCTGTGTTTGTTTGTCGCTCCTTTCTGTCCTCTCAGCCAGCCGGTCAAAGCAGATGGCTGCTTGTCCTGAGCCTGGTTCTACTGGAGGTTTCTTCCTTTTAAAAGGGAGTTTTTCCTTTCCACTGCTGCCACTGTGCTTGCTCAGGATGGGAGACTGCAACAAATCCAAGATTCAACTTGTCTGCTGGATTCCTTAGAGAAAACTTTACTAATTGGCTTTTCTATGTATGTGAATGCTCCTGTAAAGTGCCCTGAGACAACTTTGTTGTGATTTGGTACTACTGTATATAAATAAACTGAATTAAATTGAATAACAAATTCAATCCAAAACACCCAAGGTAACATTCCAAACAGGATCGGGGTTCAGGTTTAAGATTAACAGCAGCATGGAATATTCATTTTTCAGGAAAGTGACCCAAAAAGCGATACGGGACATACAAAAATGTAAAGCAGTAGTTAGTCCGCTCTCACATATACTCCTGTTTACACGGCGCGTATTTTGAGTGGAACCGCTCCTTTCTCTCTGCGTCTTTGCTTATCGCCTACACGAGTCCACAAAGAGGGGGGCTTTGACTCCGATGGTTTTTGAACCCAGCCTCCAGAGTGGATCTTTTTCGCTGACCCCCCGTTGATAATGTAAACATCTCCCGCGGAGCTTTTGTTTGAACACATGCACGCAGCACGCACGCGCAGACAGCCGGCATTTTAACAATGGCGGTGGACTGGACAGTGGACACACGCACCACTTTCTGAACTATAGCTGATGGAATATATTTTGATTCTCATATTTAATTATTCTACACCTTACCTGCATCTGTGTTGGAAGAGAGCAGCTGCCTGGATCCAGTTGTCGCTGTTAACGAGGCAGTCGGACATTTCACGTGTCACGCTGCACTATAACATACTAAATGTGCTATATATTAACAGTTTAACAATAATAAACAGTATTTATGTTAGCGTGGGAGATATTTAAATTTATCTGAGCTAAATGAAGCTATCTGGACTCGTTACGTCATGCCTAACATGCTGCTGAAAATGAAGACACCAGGTTGATTTTTAATTTATTTGTTTATTCAACACCACAAACTCATGTCACAAACACTGAGAATTAAATTGAACACTTTTAAAAACACGTTAACCGAACTTTAATGAACTGGACTCTGTTGTTTTCATCCTGGTGGAAACTGGACCCACATCCGAACCGGTTCGCTTCGTGGAACGACAGCTTCGACCTCGCAGGAAAAAAATAAAAATAAAACCTCAGTTGGTTGTTCTGTGATTGAACTAAACACAAGGAAACATTATTAAGAACATTGTTTACCTTGTAGCGCTGCTGGAAATCAGCTGATTCTCACGGAGTAAAGTCCAACATCGTCACTCGGTTCCGGTCCCGTCAGCAACTGGTGTGCAGCTTGTTAGATGAAGCGGTCCCACTTGGTGTCAAATCTGTTGACTCTTATCCAAATTCCAGCTTTAACTTGTTGTTAACTTGTTGACAACAACTTGTAGTTAGCTGATTTTAGCCAGAGAGGAAAGCAGACGAGGGCTGCCTCGGTGCTCTGTTTACCTCAGGCAGCACGCATGCGCAGTAGTGAAGGTTCCAAAAATCACAGCGCCATCTAATGGCCCAGCATGGTAACTACAGTGAAATCATGAGGACGGGGGGAGAGTCTTATCCACAGAATTCGCCCATGTCAACGCAAAACTTTTCACCCAATTAACATACCCAAAACATCCGTTTCCCCCACACAGTGTCCGTGTAAACAGGGCCTAAGGAGAATTTTTTTTCTTCAAAAAGCTGAGTGGACTAACAAAAAGAAGAAAACAAACCCTAAGAAGGACAGCAGGTAACTGTGATAAACTGTAGCGTCTAATAAGCCAACACCCAGTCACAGCAAATCCAGCAACGAATCGACAAGTGTGGTGTTAACTACCCCATGCCGCAGTCCCACTTCATTCTCCTCTTTGCTAAAATCTCATGACCACAATCACATGCACAACAAAGCGTGTGAACCCAGCACACACCTGGCCACCCACAGGAAACTGGCACCCTCTCAACAACACTATACCAACTTCCCTTTTATGGAGGCTTAGAACACGGGGAAATTGCGACANCCAAAGGCCTACGCCCGTCTTCTGTTTATAGATTTTAGCTCTGCTTTTAATACCGTACAGCCTCACCTGCTTCTTAAGAAATTACAGCAGATGAATCTTAACCCTCTTCTTATTAAATGGTTTTATTCTTTTTTAACAAAAAGATCACAGCTTGTTAGAGTCAATAAAACCTTATCAGAGCCAAGGTCCATCAGCACTGGGGTTCCCCAGGGCTGCGTTACCTCTCCTGTCCTCTTCACCATTTACACAAATGATTGCATCAGCAGCTGCCCCGGGAATTATGTTTTTAAATTCTCTGATGACACTGCTATTCTCAGCTTGCTGCATGAGGATATGGACTCCTCATCTTATTTTAATGAGGTTCAATCATTTGTTCAATGGTGTGATGACCACCACCTTATTATTAATGCCAAGAAAACAGAAGAGATGCTGATTGACCCCAAGTCTTTGGGTGACAATCTCCCACTTTTTATTCACAACCAGAAAATAAACCAGGTCTGTTCTTACAGATATCTGGGTGTCCACCTAGATAATCTGTTCAAGTGGGAAATTCATGTTAACATGTTGTGCTCCCGTCTACAGCAGAGACTGTACTTTTTACGCAGACTCAGAGTCTTTGGGGTTAACAAGAAGCTCATGTTTTTATTCTATCAGGCCGTACTGGAAAGCATCATCAGGTTTGGGATGTCAGCGTGGTATGGCAATCTTTCTGTGCAACTTAAATCTAAACTTCATCGTATGGTACAAACTGCAATGAAGGTGATAGGAAGAACTGATAACTTCTCCCTGCAGTCTATCTATGATGAGTCTGTCCTCAGACTAGCACGGAGGGTACTGTCTGACCCCGCTCACATCCTGAACTCACAATACGAACTGTTACCATCTGGCAAACGGTTTAGAGTCCCTGCTTTTAGACTTAACCGATTTAAAAATTCTTTTATCCCCACATCGATCAGATTGTTAAATAAAGTAGGTATATAGTAAGTTTTCCATGATGCTGCTGATGCTCTGGTCTGATTGTTGTTTCATTTACTGCTGGATGTATGTGGGAATGTGCAAAATGTGTTTTTATTGAGCATTGAATGGTCTTATTGAGCAATGTGTGTTTTTAAAAGCAATGTGTTTTTAACTGAGCAATAGGTTTTTATTTTATATGCTTTTAAATTGTTTTGTGTTCATGTGACTGTATTGTTGGTAGAAGTGTTGTTTGGCGTACGATGTCCAAGACAAATTTCCCCTTGGGGACAATAAAGTATATATCTATCTATCTATCTATCTATTTTCAAGAAAATTGCTGCCATATCGTTTTTTGTGCTGAAATCTTTCCCTTCATTAGTTAAATGTTTCTCATGCTTTAGAGTTTCTTCTTCTTCTTCTTCTTCTTCTTCTTTGGCTTTTCCCTTTTCAGGGGTCGCCACAGCGAGTCATCCTCCTCCACCTCACTCTGTCCTCTGCATCCTCTGTCCTCACTCCAACTACCTTCATGTCCTCTCTAACTGCATCCATATATCTCCTCTTTGGCCTCCCTCTTTGTCTTTTTCCTGGCAGCTGCATTTCTAACATCCTTCTACCAATATACCCACTGTCCCTCCTCTGGACATGTCCAAACCATCTCAGTCTGGCCTCCCTAACTTTATCTCCCAGTTGTTCAACATGTGCTGTACCTCTGATTATCTCATTCCTGATCTTATCCATCCTTGTCACTCCTAAGGAGAACCTCAGCATCTTCATTTCTGCTACTTCCAGTTCTTTCTCCTGTCGTTTTGTCAATGACACTAGCTATGTTTACATGGGCAACGTTTTGTGACCGGATTGAAATGTGCTCTGATTGCATAATTAGATAGTACTGTTTACATGGGCACAATCCGTTCAAGACGAGCGTTTACATGCAGCAGGCTTTTATTCTGACCAGAAGAACAGACATGCGCAGAGTGGTACACTCCCCCTTTTTTACAAAAAACGAAGAGGAAGTTGCTTTCGTGAAAACCACAGAAGAAGAAGTTACTTCCGGGACAAAAGTATGCGCAAAAAATGGACCCGGCCAGATTGTAATGACGGCGATGGAGTTGTTACTGCACTACTGCACTCCCTGATAGAGCTACAGGCAAGCAACGCATGCTTTTAGTCTTTTCTATTCGCAGTATGAGAGCGCTGGGAAAGGAGGGGAGGGGTGCGCTGCCGCGCGCAGCGCACATGCGCAGTCAGGACAGTTTTGCACGGTCCGATAAAAGGAACAGAATATGTGTTTACATGCGCACACATCGGGCTACGGATCGGCGTAAACCACCCGTTTCGAACGGATCGCAAATTAGGTCGGATCACGCCGAATACACAAAAAATAACCCGACCGGGGTGTTTACATGACGCACTTTTGATCCGATCGGCCGTTTGATCCGATTACTTATGTCCATGTAAACATAGCTACTGTCTCCAGACCATACAACATAGCTGGTCTCACCACTGTCTTGTAAACTTTTCCTTTGACCTTTGCTGACATCTTTTTGTCACAAAACACTCCTGAAACTTTTCTCCATCCAATCCATCCTGCCTGGACTCTCTTTTTCATCTCTTTACCACATTTCCCATTTTCCTGGACAGTGGACCCCAAGTACTTGAAGTCCTGCACCTTTTTGACCTCTGCTCCTTGTAGCCTCACTGTTCCACTGGCCTCCCTCTAATTTACACACATGTACTCTGTCTTACTATGGCTGACTTTCATTCCTCTTCTTTCAAGTGAATACCTCCACCTCTCCAAGTTCTCTTCCACCTGTTCCCTGTTTTCACCACATATCACAATGTCATCTCATGCTTCAGAGTTTAAGCTGTATTAAATGTAATAACTTCATTAATCTACAAACATGTGTTTCTACAATGTTGCTGGATTGACAGTTACAATATTTCCAACATTCAGATTATATTTCAACATTTCTTCACAGGGCAGCACCTCAGAGCTCGGTGTTTGGACTCGAAACTCTTGTTATACCGACCCTTTGTTGATTACTCTAAAATATGGAGAAACATTTGTCTGAAATACTTGTTCTTGTTTTCTTTGTTTTGTGGGCATCAAATACAATTTCAACATTCAAGCCTCTGCACCGATAGGCTTTTGGCTTCTGATTTATGAAATATGTGAGGATGAGCATAAGGTAATTCTTTGTGCAAGATATGATGATGATACAGAGTAATTAAAGAGCTAAAACATTTGTATCACCTGAACATCCCTAAGAATAAATCCATAGTCCAGACAAAACCTTTACATCAGACAGCTTAGCTTTGATACTTTTTTACATTATTGCCAAAAATATTTATGATATTTTCCATGTTTCTTCAATTGAAGATTTCTCAAAATCAATCAAAAATCAATGCACCAACCATGCTTAAAGTGGTCATAGGCATGTCTGTACTTATAGCCTATACAGTATTTGTCAATGAAATTATGTTTTAAACGTCATGTATCTAATAATTCCCTTGACTAATTCCACACATTCCCACCTACACATATTCACCGTGAAATTGTGTGGCCAAAGATTTCCTAATGATAGCAATGAGCCAACCACTGAAAGAACTCAAATCCACCCATCTGAATGTGTTTAAAAAGGCCCACAGGGTAGGACATCATCACACACATTTCAGCCAGCTGTGAGACAGAGACTCAAGACCTGACTGTAACTTTTTACATTTAATTTTCTATATGATGTTCTGACTTTACTGATAATTATGATTAATGTTGTATTTTCTAATTCATCAGGTAAAACGTGAAACCATGCTCAGGAAAGTGTTTCTGCTGGGATGCCTTCTGTGCATCGCTCTGGCTCATTCTGTAAGTGCTATATTGTTAAAGAATGAATAAGTCTTCTTTTATTCAGTACAAAGGTAACAAATGTATATATGTGCTTGTTTTGTAGCAGAAAAGCTTGAAACATGATGCAGGCTCTCCTCCACCTAGTCCTTCCGCCCACAGGGTAAGAGTTTTTTTTAAATCGTTAAGCACATTTTGCGGTACGGAGGTTGTTTTAAAGAATAATGTATCATGATACCCTGATGCATGCTCAATAATCCAGGTAGAAAAATCTAAAAAAGCTAAGTCTGGTCCTCTGGACATTCAAAAAAAAAACAAACAAAAAAAACAAAACAAAGCAAAAAATCGTAGAAACGTTTCGTCTTTCGTCCGAAAGACTTCCTCAGTCTGAGGTGCTGGGTTCAGCTCAGTCTTATAAATAGCACCCTCTCACAGTGTTACACAACCAGTTGGCTGTCCAACTGGTTGTGTAACACTGTGAGAGGGTGCTATTTATAAGACTGAGCTGAACCCAGCACCTCAGACTGAGGAAGTCTTTCGGACGAAAGACGAAACGTTTCTACGATTTTTTGCTTTGTTTTGTTTTTTTTGTTTGTTTTTTTTTGAATGTCCAGAGGACCAGACTTAGCTTTTTTAGAATGTATCATGATGTTTTCGTTAATATGCCTGTTTATGATTTTTGTCACAGGGTTTTGGTGGCCATCGCCCTGGCCATCACGGCCACAATCATGGTCATAGCCGTCCTTGCACGACCTCAACTACAAGTGCTACAACTACCACAGCATCAACTACCACCACTGCAGCATCAACTACAACCACTGCAGCTCCAACTACCACCACTGCAGCTCCAACTACCACCACTGCAGCTCCAACTACCACCACTGCAGCTCCAACTACCACCACTGCAGCTACAACTACCACCACTGCAGCTACAACTAGCAACACTGCAGCTCCAACTACCTAGTAGTATAGTAACTACTACTGCTGCTTCGACTACAACTACTGCTAAACCCTAAAACAAAGGCTTGCCAGAGTTTACTGTAACAGAATACCTGTAATTAGTACAAAATCATATTGTAGTTTCAGATAACCCAGTAATCAACATGCCCTTTTTCTCTGTACTATCTCCTAAATAAAGCCAAAGTGAAAAATATCCAGTTGGGTCTAAATGTGTCCATGTCCTGCGCAGGAAAGTACTCTTTCCTTTTTTTGCTAAATGCACATTGTCTAATAATTATCAGACATATTTATGGTTGACCGAGTTTTTGTGTTGGTTGTTGTTGATTAGCTGTTATGACCATCTTGACTTGCAATGACTCCAAAAGCTCATCAGTTGTAGACATACAGTGTTTGCTATTTGGGATTTTTTTTTAACAACTGTCCAGTGGTTATTGAGATATTTTGTTAACACACAAACACACATGCACAAACAAACACAAGGTAGGCCTTGCTGCTTTTTTTCTTCTACACAACACATTTTGTTAATGAGCCCAAATGGTTTTGCTGATGGATAGAGATAACTCCCTGAAGTCTATGGTTGACAGAAATGACATTTTCTTCCACACTTGACTTAATATCCATTATTATAAGACATATTATTATTCTAACCCTATCTTTGCACTTTTTGTTATTTATTCACCACACATTAATCAGGGTTCACAATCCAAGGTTCAGTCATATTACATTTAAAACTTCAAGCAATTTCCACTTTTTCATTTCTACATTTTTTTGTTGTTTTGTTTTGCTTTTTAGAAGGTCCATAGGACCAGACTTAATTTTTTAGATTTCCACTTTTATTTTCCAAATTATTTTTTCAAAATCATTTTTTTGCTTGGTTTTGACATCATAGTAAATAACTTTGTTTAAATATTTAATAAGCAATTGTAAAATTCAGTGGTACAACGTGCTCACCTTATTAAGATAAGAATTAACTTTTATTGATCCCGCATGAAATTATTTTGCAAGAAATTTAGTACAAAGGAACATACACAAGGAATCA
>JBBPBX010002361.1:0-23023 GCA_038048925.1 Garcialebias charrua | reverse complement strand
TAATAACAGAGAATATTTTAAAAAATGCCAGCAATTAAGGTCTAAAACAGGTCAGGTGCAGACAGGAACATTAAAGAGTTTTTTGTAGTACAGGATTAATTTAATTGTTATATGTGCAGAAAGAGGAAGAAGTCAAAACGTTTTATAGCCACAGGGAGGAAGGACGTCCTGTGTTGTTCTGTGGAGCATTTCGGTGGTCTCAGTCTACGACTGAAGGTGCTTCAGAGAGTCCAGTGTGTCATGCAAGGGGTGTGATGTGTTGTTCAGGATCTGGAGCAGTTTGCTCAGCATCATCTGCTCAGA
Organism: Garcialebias charrua; assembly: GCA_038048925.1. Taxonomy (NCBI): domain Eukaryota; kingdom Metazoa; phylum Chordata; class Actinopteri; order Cyprinodontiformes; family Rivulidae; genus Garcialebias; species Garcialebias charrua. The sequence continues at coordinate 22,720 of JBBPBX010002361.1, read as the reverse complement.
CACCTCTGTCTGAGACTGATTATTTGAACTGAAATTATTTTAGTGAACATTCACCAGAGGATTGTAGTTCTAGTTCCTGCAGATTAAGAACCATCATAAATAGGGGGAAAAGTTGTAAAATTATTGTTCCCTTATCAGTCAGTACACTCGGTGCAACACATTGACTATGGGTATTGCGCCGCCTCGCGGTTCACCTGAAGTAATAGAATCACGCCTTTTCTAAAGGCAGGTGGGCATCAGCAATGAGGCCCCACCCTCTTTGCATAAAAGGGGCTGACGCCCCACCTACATCCTCTTTTGCCCTTCACCTCGCTTCACACCTGAACTTCGCAGGACTCTCTGTGACTGGATCGCTTGGCTAGAGGTGAGCTCGCTTCCTGCCCTGAGCGTTACAGAGAAATTTCCTGTGAGCACTTGTGTTAGCGGAGGCTAACCCAGTGTCGTCAACTTAAATTTCGAGGTTTTTCTTCTGCTCTTTTCGCAGCTCAGCTATGAGACGAAGCTAAGCTGCGCCACGCTACCTGCGTAGCTAACGGCTGCGGCTAGCTACAGAGAGCAGCTCGACGTGAGGAAGTCTTCACAACGGTTAGCGGACAGCTAACTGGCTACAACTCGACGTCTCTTCTCAGCCATGGCTCCGGAGAAGAGCAAGAGGAAGTCGAAGAACTCCAACAAGAACAACAGGCCAGCGAGCCCCGGCTCCCGAGCCTGCCCAAGCGGATGTGGTTATTCCCTCTCAGCAACAGACACGCACAAGGCCTGTCCCGTCTGCTTAAGGATGCTACACGTGAAAACTGCTTTGGACTCCCCAGAATCCTGCCCTCATTGCAACCAGGTGCATGAGGCCGAGAGACGGAGGCGCATGGACTTTGTGGTCAAAGCCATGGGCAGCTCCAGCACGGCGTGGGAACTGCTCCTTGACGAAGCGCTCACTCCCACGGCGGAGCTTGAGGCCGTCGACTTGGAGGACAGCGGTCAAGCCGACTGGGGAGGAAACATGGACATGGTGGCCCCCCTAGGGGACTCTACCATCGAGTTCGACACGATGGACTTGTTACAAGCAGATGAGCTCTTGCTAACAGCCTCGGGCGAAATAACCGACGACGAAGTCAAGAACGAGGACGACGGAGAATACGAGGACTTCTCCCAGATCCCCGCGGCAGGTCAACCAGAGACTGATGTGTCTGTCCCCGCTCTGTTTGAGCTGTGTTGCAGAGCAACGGACACGTTGCGGATAACTTGGCCAGAACCCCCACCTCGATAGCAGGTAACGAGGTTGGCAGGGAATTTCTTCTTCGCCAAGCAGCAGTCGGCCACGAGGCACAGGATACCTAGTTTTCCCGACTTCCAGATGGAGCTGACTCGCACCTGGGCTGAACCCAGGGCTCCACTGACTTTGCCTCTCTCTTAGTTCCTGGACGTCGCCGGAATGGAGGCAGCTGGCATGGCCAACATTCCCCAGGAGGACATGTTGGCGGTACATTTAGCCGCCAGAACTTCGGGCTCCAAACCAACTCTGCCTAGCAAGCAAGGCCAGCCGCATGTCGGCCTCCCAGCTCGAAAAGTGTTACTGAGCTCAGGGCCTCGCAGTCCACGCCATGAACGCTTCAGCCATGATGCAAGCATACTTGGCGGAAAAACTACAGGAGCTCCAGCAGACCTCCAACAAAACGAAGGCGGCTGACATTCTCGAGGAGGCCCGCAAGGACTTTGCCCTTTGCCTTATGGGGACAGCCACCATTGCTCAGGGGAGAAGTATGGCCGAGATTGTCATCGCTCAACGCAATTTGTGGCTAACACTGACAGACCTGCCAGAGGCCCAACGGAACCCGTTCCTTCATAATCCCATCGAGCCCACGGGGCTTTTCGGCGGTGCTCTCAAAAGAATTCAGAGCAGGCTGGAACAGAGGAGGAACCAGGCTGAGGCCTTGTGTGAGGGGATGTCCAGAAAGCTTTTCGTATAACCCAGAGACGCTAGTGGATACAGGGGCGCTCAGCCTCGCCACCACTCAGCCACACGTCGCCCCCCACAGAAACGGCCGGGGCTCGACGGAGAACAGCGGCCAAAGCCCGCCGCAGGGCCGTCCCAGGTTGGCCAGGCCTGGGGAAGGCACAGATTTGTCCCACGCCAGGCAGGCCCACAGAGGTCTTCCTCAACAAACAGGGACAGTAAACAGAAGCCGTCCTGATGCAGGGCCGCTTCACCATTTTTTAGGTACTCCCACCCATGCGGGAACAGGGGAGACCGACTGTTTAAAGCTAGACTTTGTCTGTAAAAAGCCACGTTTATCTGGAGTAAATTCTGTGTGTACAAAAAATCACTCAAATGTTGATGTAATAAAGACATGTTCTTTAAAGCACAGCAATAAAGTCTGAAAAACACATAACGTCCTGTATGTCGACTCAAAAAAAAAACAGCACCTTTTTTATGCAAAACGTGTCAGATAAAGGGAGGGGGCCAGCATTCACGCATGGTCACCTGTACCCTCATGAGACACAAACTGTCGGGGCAGACAATGATTCCCTGCTGGCAGCCAGGGGTCTGTCAACACCAGACAGACACTCTGGCTACCACGGAGGGACAGCCAAGTCGCCCGGGGGGCAAACGAGAGGGGGCCATTCACCACCCTCCCGTCCCCTTGACACACAAACACCACAGAATACACGTGCCTTCCAGACTGAGCGCACACGCTGACGCCTGGAATGCGTGCAAACCAAGCACGTGGGTTAGGTCCACTGTCACCCTTGGTCTCCGGCTGCAGTTCTACAAGCGGCCACTCCCTTTCACGGGGGTGCTGTTGTCCTCCATAAGCCCAGACCGTGCTTATGTTTTAAGAGATGAGATCTCAGCCATGATGCAGAAAGGAGTGATCAGAATAGTCCCTTCTCACAATGTAAAAAAGGGCCATTACAGCAAGTACTTCCTGGTCCCGAAACTGGATCAGGGCTTAAGACCTATTCTGGATCTTCGGGGTCTGAACAAAAGAATAAAAACATACAATTTCAGGATGTTGACACTCAGACAAGTCATCAACTCGGTTCGACCGGGGGATTACTTCTGTACCGTGGATCTGAAAGACGCTTTTTTCCACGTGAGCATCCTACCTTGCCACAGAAAATATCTCTGCTTTGCCTTCTAGGGCACCGCGCTCGAGTTCTTGGAGATGCCTTTTGACCTGAAACCCACCACCAGATCAATCACGAAATGCCTGGATGCGGCCCTGACCCCGCTAAGGGGTCAAGGGGTCAGAGTTCTGAACTATCTGGACAATCTGCTAATACTTGGACACAACAGAGTCCAAGCTCAACAGCAGGCAGAGAGGGTGATGTCTCACCTGGAAGCTCTAGGTTTTCTTATAAACCTGGCAAAAAGCAATCTGAACCCATCCCATATTACCGTATTTCTGGAAGTACAGCTCAACTCCATTTTGTACAGGGCAAGGCTCTCAGAGGCATGGGTTTCATCCCTCCACCTCTGCCTAGCATGTTTTCAGCTAGGCCAGAGGGTGCCTCTCAAGCTGTGCCAGCGTCTCTTGGGCCTGTTGGCAGCAGCTATTGTCTGCATGCCTCGGGCCTTATTAAGAATGTGCCCTCTACAGATATGGATCAACAAACAAATGCAACCTGCCCCCCCACGAACGAGGGGGATACTGATTGGCCCAGAGTGCATGAAGGCTCTGGAGCCATGGAAGGCTCCCACTGTGTTCAACAAGGGTGACACGCTGGGGAGAGTGTTGTCACAAGTCCTGGTCACCACGGACGTGTCAAAAACATGATGGGGAGGTCTCTGCAGAAACCAGTATGCCCAAGAGGTCTGGAAACAGCAGGAAGCCGAACTCCACATAAATTTCCTAGAACTCAGAGCAAGGTTTTGTCTCTGAGACACTTTTACAGGAAGGGGCTGGTTGCACAACAACATGTGCTGATAAAATCAGACAACAGGATGACAGTGTCCTACATCAACAGAGAAGGTGGGACAAGGTCCCAGCCCCTCCTCAGGTTGACACAGAAACTGCTCACTTGGTGCAGCTCCCGGATCTTGTCGCTGAGGGCAACCCACATCCCGGGTGAGCTAAATCACGGGGCAGATGCCCTCTCAAGAGGGCCCCTCCTCCCCTCAGAGTGGCGGTTGAACCCACGTATCATGGACCAGGTCTGGGCATGATACAGGAGGGTCGACGAAGATCGGTTCGCTTGTAGCTACAACACGCACTGCTCCCTGTATCACTCAATAAGGGAGACAGATGCACCATTGGGGACAGATGCCTTGACATACAGCTGGCCAACGGGAAGGCTGTATTATCCTTTTCCATTCGTTCCCTTGATTCAAGCAACATTGGAACGTGTACGCCAAGGGGCTCTCTCGCTAATACTGATAGCCCCCAGGTGGCCGCAGAAAGCATGGTTCCCAGAGATGATTTCACTGCTGGAGGGGGCACCATGGCAGCTGCCCCCCCACAGGGACCTGCTGACCCAGGCCCACGGGCAGATCCTACATCCACGCCCAGAACTGTGGCAGCTCTGGGCCTGGCCACTGAAAGGGACCGGCTAATGGCCTCAGGACTGCCTAGTAATGTGGTAAACACAATACAGGGAGCGAGAGCATAGTCCACTCAGACTCTCTACGCTTGCAAGTGGCATGTTTTTGAGGCCTGGTGTCTAGAGAGGAATATTAATTCATATTCCTGTGACTTGGTCCAGCTCCTCACCTTTCTACAGGACCTGCTGGAGAAGAGCCGCTCTTTCTTTACCATTAAGGTATTTCTGTCAGCCATCTCGGCAAGCCACAAGGGCTGGGGAGGCAAATCACCTGGTGCCCACCCTCTCATGATACGATTCATGAAGGGCGTACAAAGGAAGAAACCTCAGAGCAGGACTTTGGCCCCCGAGTGGGACCTACAGTTAGTCGTGGATACTTTGAGTAAGCTTCCATTTGAGCCTCTTAGTAGCATTAAGATGGATTTGTTATCTTATAAAACTGCATTGCTCTTAGCTCTGTGCTCAACAAAACGTGTGGGTGACCTCCACGCATTATCTGTGCATCCAATGTGTACCAGATTTGTCCCAGACGGGTCAAAGGTCACTCTGCGTCCAAACCCAGCATATGTGCCAAAAGTGCCAACTTTAAATCTCAGAAGTCTTGACTTTGAGCTGTCAATTTTTCCTCCCCCCCTCCCCCTGTCCTAACTGAAGAACAGAGGTGACTGAACGCGCTCTGCCCTGTTAGGGCCCTGAGCGTCTACATGGAGAGAACTGTCAGTTGGCGCAAAACAAACCAATTGTTTGTTTGTTTTGTTTTCCTGCAGCTGGCAGAGCCCTGTCAAAACAGTGCCTCTCACATTGGGTGACTGAAGCCATTAAGAGGGCATACAGCAGCAAAGGTCAGCAGGTGCCCTCTGGGGTACATGCTCACTCAACCAGAGGCCTAGCCACTTCCTGGGCTTTATTCGGAGTTGTACCAGTAGCAGATACATGTGCAGCTGCTAACTGGGCATCAACAAACAAGTTTGTTAAACACCACAGTTTGGATGTCACAGCATGTGACGTAACTCAGGCTGTTCTCTCTACCACAGAGTAAAGAACAGCTAGCGCCTGTAGTCTAAGGCATAAGTTCTCACAAGCAGGCATTTCGAGATCATTTCCAGGGCATGATTGAATTACGTTCCCATAATCAATGTGTTGCACCGTGTGTACTGACTGATAAGGGAACTAAAAGTTATGCACCATAACTCATGTTCCCTGAAGGAAGGGAAAGAGGTGCAACACATGTTTTTCCTTTCGATGCACAAGCTCGGTGAAGTACACTTCACCGTACACCGTAAGTACACAACCTCGGTGAAGTACACTTCACCGTACACCGTAAGTACACAACCTGGAGACAGTGATTCACGCATTCATTACATCTAGGCTTGATTACTGCAATTCACTTCTGTTTGGCGTCAGTCAAGCCACCATTGCACGATTACAACTGGTTCAGAACGCAGCTGCCCGATTTTTAACCAGCACACGCAAAAGAGAGCACATTACACCAGTCTTGGCCTCCCTTCACTGGCTACCGGTTCATCTTCGAATCCAATTCAAAATTCTCATGTATGTCTACAAATCGCTGAACAGTCTCGCCCCCGCCTATCTCTCGGATCTGATACACCCATATGTCCCTCCACGTGCTTTGAGGTCAGAGGATCAGGTACTCTTAATAGTTCCAGAAACTCGCCTTAAGCGCAGGGGTGACAGGGCGTTCTCTGTAGCAGGCCCAAGACTCTGGAACGAGTTACCGCTGCTCATCAAACAGGCCCCCTCCCTCTCGGTTTTCAAATCCCGGTTAAAAACTCACTACTACTCCATCGCTTTCAATGCCAGCTGATTTGTATTGGATCGTTTGATTTATGATCTGCAATGTTTTTATGTTTTTCGTGTTGTACTTCATTGTCTGTGTTGCCTGTTGCGTGTTTGTTTGTCCAGCACTTTGGTGTGGACTTGTTCCTGTTTAAAGTGCTTTATAAATAAAATGGTATGGTATGGTATGGTATACACTTGAAGGATGTAGGTGGGGCGTCAGCCCCTTTTATGCAAAGAGGGTGGGGCCTCATTGCTGACGCCCACCTGCCTTTAGAAAAGGCGTGATTGTATTATTTCAGGTGAACCGCACGGCGGCGCAATTCCCATAGTCAATGTGTTGCACCTCGTTCCCTTCCTTCAGGGAACATGAGTTATGGTTTATAACTTTCAGTTATTGTATTGTCTATTCAGGATATCCATGCAATCAGTAAAAACATCCAACTGTAATGTTTTTAGTTCAAACATTTAGTGATTCACTGAATCCTAAAAAGTGATCAGGCTTTATGTCATATAAAATGACCCTGATGTAATAAGAGCACATTATGTTTTTAGATTGACATTTGTCTTTAAAACATTAGACTAGATAAAAAGAAATGTCTGGAAGCACAAATATTTGTACTTAATTATTTCACGTTCATTGTTTTTTTTTTTATTACAAATACAGACTGGAAAACACCAGTGATCTGTACCTTCCAATAAAAATTATATCATGTCTCACTCGCCATCTTTTATTTTCAGCAGCTTTTGTTGTTGTTGTTATTAATATTTTGTTAGTTTGTGAAGAGTGGGAGAAACAATAAACTAATAAAATTATTATACAACATGCTAATGAGCAAACTTCAACAGGAGACAACCTGGAGATGCAGAAAGGTTTAAAATTCTGCAGCTAAACACTTGTGGGGAAATTTAAAATTGCCTTACTGAAAAGAAATTGCTTTAAGGTATTTATAATGTGGGTGAGATTTTTGCTGGCGATAAAAAAATACTTTAAAATATCTTGAAAAATCCAAACAAAAACGGATGTTTTTGATCTGGAGTTGATTTTAGCTCGTTATTTGTCTAATAAAATTAATTTGCTGCCTCTTCTCCTTTGCTCTCAGCCTGTTTTTTTCCACATACAAATGACATCTTGTTTACTTGGACAAAGCCTAAGGCCCAGATAGATTAATATATTTGTACTCATAATGACTCAATATTATTACTACACAACAAGAAGTGAGTCAGCTACCAACTTTTCATTAGAATGGCACAACACAAAAACATCAATGTTGCTGGATTAAATAGTGCAAACTCCAGAGATGCTTTGTAATTTATAAATATTAAACTCCAATTCTTTTAGGTCTAACAACCACTTAAACATGAAAATAATCCTCCCTAATAGCAGGTGACTGATGTAGAAATACTTTTGGACCAAGAAGGTGTGGAAATGTGTTTTTAAAACATACTAGATTTAGTTTCTGGACTCAAAGTAGTTCAGTTGAGAGAATTCAAATTATATGACGATCAGTCTATCACTGGAACGAAACAAAATTACAACAATACACACTCACTCCCAAGGTCAAGAAAGAATTTCTAATACAACCAGGAGATTTTGAGACTTTGGCAGAATACCCAGCACAAACTTTTAGGCCACAGAACATTAGAATTTAAGACAACAACAAAAGGCATGTGTATATATATTTATATAAATGAAACAAACTGTTTTGAGTCTAATTTAGTATTAGTAACTTTTCTTTATAACAGTCACTAAATGAAGTTGATGACCTTTTGAACCAATAATAGCCCAAAATTACGGAAAATTTGTTCAGCTGGATGTGGCTAAAACTGGTTTGAAAGTTTGAAGAGACACTGATAAATATTCTGATGCATGCTCAATCAGACACTGATAAAGCTGATCTACGTGTATGCAATAAATAAAATAAACCTTCACATCAATATGATAAAGACAAAGGAGATGATCGTGGACTTCAGAAGGAACAAACACACCTATACCCCCCTGAACATAGGAGGATCTGCGGTGGAAGTGGTCTCCAGCTACAAGTACTTGGGTGTGCATCTGAATGACAACCTCAGCTGGGCAACAACACCCCCAGCCTGATCAAGAAAGATCATCAGAGACTCTACTTCCTCAGACGGTTGAGACGAGCTGGTCTGGGAACCTCAGTCCTCACCTCCTTCTACAGGTGTGCAGTAGAGAACATCCTGTGCTCCAGCATCAATGTGTGGCATGAAAGCTGCACAGCTGCAGAAAGAAAAGCTCTGCAGAGAGTGGTGAAGGCTGCACAGAAGTCTGTTGGAGTCAGTCTCCCCACCATCACAGATATCTACACCTCCAGATGCAGGAAGAGAGCCACCTGCATCATGAAGGACCCCACTCATCCAGCACACACACTTTTTTGCCCTGCTCCCCTCAGGAAGGAGGGGAGCATTAAGTGTAGAACCACTAGACTGAGGAACAGCTTCTACCCTGAGGCTGTTAGACTCATGAATTTCTAACCAGAGTAATCACTGAAAAATCACATCATGTTACTGCTGATCTGTTTCATGTTACTGTGTTCATTTGTGCTCATCTGCTCACACAGGCTCATGTTCGTGCTGCTGTTCAACATAATGTTTTTATGCTATTAGTGTTTAGTGTATTTTTGGTTGATGTTTTTCTTAGTTCATATCTTAGATGTTATTGCTGTTTTTCTTTTACATTTTGTTGTTGGATGAAACTGGAACTTCCATCCATCCATCCATCCATCCATCCGTTATCCTTTACCCGCTTCTTCCATTGTGGGTCACGGGGGTCGCCGGTGTCCATGTCCAGCAATCACTGTGTGAGGGGCGGGGTACACCCTGGACGGGTCGCAAGTCCATCACAGGGACACATGGAGACAAACAACCATTCAGTCTCTCACTCACACCTAGGTACAATTTAGAGTTACCAATCAGCCTAACATTCATGTTTTTGAACTGTGGGAGGAAACCGGAATACCCAGAGAAAACATATGCATGCATGGAAAGAACTTGCAAACTCCACCCAGAAAGATCCCTGGACCGGGATTTGAACCAGGGACCTGCTCGCTGAGAGGCAGCAGCTCTACCAGTTGCGCCACCGTGCTGCGTAACTGGAACTTTGCGTGCATAATTTCGATAAAGAAACTCTGACTCTGATTCTGACTTTTTAAACATCCAATCTGTGGATTATTAATCAGGTGTAATTTCTTTGAAAACTCTTATCACATTTTGTCAAGTTTTATGAAGGATTATCTAAAAGTCCACTTTTGGAAGGTCAGTAAAGGTTTGTGGTGCTTAAAACCATGAAATGTAAAAAGAAGAAAAAAAGAGAAGAGAAGATTAATTAAAGCTAAAGGTTTGTATTGTACTTACTGTTGCTCATTTTGAGAACATTTGCTTAATCTGTTTTGCAGTTAAACCAAAGAAATTAGATTTTAAAAAGTATCATGATTAAATGTGCAGGTCTACATTGGCATCAACCTCTTTAAGCCCATTGGCCAAAATAAATTGCAATTTTGAGCTGCAAAGAATGACTCCAAGGGCCACAAATGGCCCTCAGGCCACAGTTTAGACACTCCTGGACTATGGGGCTGATAGCAGAAGCTGGGTAGCCCTAAATTAATTAATTCAATACAATAAAGACAACACAAATGACAATTTGTTTTTAAAAAATCCTGACAAAAGAGTACAATAAAGTGTAAAAATAATTAATTACATCACAGGAAATGCTATGTTTACCATTCTAATCAAGACAATTTGAAGCTTCAGAAAGGACTGATTAAGTACAGGGAACCCTCGAGTTACGTTACCCCCGAGCTACGGCAACGATTTGCCTCTTTGAAAGAATGCCGTCGACATACGGCAAAAAAAACGGACTTACTTTCGAGGTACATTAGAAGTATGTAATCGAGCTACGGCAAAAAAAGTGTGTCATTACGGCAAGCGGCAAGGTGGGGGAGGGGTACAGTACCTTGGCTGTTTGCGCATGGCAGTGCGCATGACCGTGGAGTAGGGGCGACACTGCCATACTATTTAAAGGGATCTTGACCACGTTGTTGAGTTTCGGCGAGAGAGAGAAGCGCAAGAGCAAACGCACATACTATTATCATCATTTAGCATAGCATTCATTTAGTTAGCATTAGGTATTAGTGACAGTTAGTTCCATCTGATCCAGGTTTGAACTTGAGAAAAAACATCAGTGTCTACCTACACTTCAGTCAAAGTAAGGGAATTTTGTTTCCTATTTCTGCTGCTTCTAGCTTTTTTAGAGTTCATGGACTTCTTTTTCATGCACATGGACATGGACTGCACACCAAGGCACTGGTTTCAAAAACTTGATGGTTGCAACATGTTTCTGATGGATGTGATTTTATGCTGATTTGGTGCTGATTCATGTCAATAGCTGCTACTGCTGATGGATGGATGGATGGATGGATGGATGGATGTGAGTTGCTGCTGATTTGTTGCTGTTTGATGTTAACAGCTGCTGCTCTTTGAGAAGTGTTCATGGTTGACATAATTTTGCTGATGGATGGATGGATGGATGGATGTGAGTTGCTACTGATTTGCTGCTGTTTGTAGTTAACAGCTGTTGCTCTTTGAGAAGTGTTCATGGTTGACATCATTTTGCTGATGGATGGATGGATGATGGATGTGAGTTACTGCTGGTTTGCTGCTGTTTGATGTTAACAACTGCTGCTCTTTGAGAAGTGTTCATGGTTCATGGTTGACAGTGTTGGGTGTAACGCGTTACTTAGTAACGCGTTACAGTAATGACATTACATTTTTCAGTAACGTAGTAGTGTAACGCACTACTTTGAAAATGCCTGTAATATATTACAGTTACTAACAAAACCTTACATTCGTTACTTGCGTTACAATCAGGACCTTTCGGAGAATAGTTTTATTTATTTATTTTATTTTACCTTTCGGAGAAGAGTTGTGGGACGAGGACGACGGAGCAGACCATAGACATTATATATAGATATCTATGGAGCAGACTGTCACGTGGGGAAAACAAAGACGTACGCGATGACGTCGGAACGTCATACGTCAACGTACATAGACATATAAAGGTACATAGACATACGGCGATGTCATTTTATGGATGGAAGTATTCATATTATTTTTCTTTTGTCACGAGAAAGGACAAGAACATTACAGTAGTGTGCAAGCTATGTCTGGGCCACAACAAGACACTGTCTACTGCTGCGAACTCGACGTCAAATCTTTACAAGCATTTACAAAGACAACACGCTAATGCTAAGCTAGTTGCTAAAGAGCCACAGAGGGATGGTGCAAGTTTGATGCTGCCACCCATAGATATCATATATATGATATCTATGCCACCACCGTTTAAGCAGGCTCACCGCCAGGCAACCACTACAAAGGCTGAGGTAAACAAACTTGTAAACAAACATTTCAGATGTTTTATTTTTTATTTTGTTTTATTTTTTTAAAACAGAAGTTTTACATTTTGATATTGTCATACCTTTTTTGAATGGCACGTTTACATATGCATTGTGCTTGTTATGTAGCACTGCTGTTCAAAGTCAAAAGTCAAAGTCAACTTTATTGTCAGAACTGCAATATGTACAGGACATACACAGGACCGAAATTGCATTTCTCTCAGTCCCTCGGTGCAACAGTAACCATCTAAACACTAAACACTAAAACATTTAATACACATAAGCATAAAATAGTAAAAAAGTGTAAACACTGTCCTGAGTTTTTTCATAATAGTATAAAAGTATGAAAATTAACACCAACACTGAAACACCAAACACCCCTAAAACACCAAACACCCAATGAACATAAGCATAAAATGAAATAATAAAAGTGTAATACTGTCCTGAGTTTTTGCATAGTAGTATAAAAAGTATAAAAAGTATATCTATAAAATAAACTGAAGGTTCTAGCATTGACATTTGCAAAGAGTGGCACAGCAGCATATAAGTTAATGTACACAGTATATGTATGAGGTAGTTGATGTTGGTATAGAGGCAAAGTGGCATATGCAGTGAGGCACATAAGGCACATTTGGCATCCTTAGATAAGGCTAGTCAGAGAATGCTGTATATGTATCTGCAGTAGTGTAGATAAAAGTAGTGTAAATGTAAACAGTAGTAATAAATGTAAAGCAGTAGTAATAAATGTAAACAGTATTAATAAATGTAAACAGTGAATGTAAACAGTAGTATGACTATAGGCAGTAATGTAATACAAACATTAGTGCAAATATGAGAAGTAGTGCAAACTGAATGAACACATGACCGAGAGTTTAGTGAATAACCCGTTTGATGACACAGAGTCCAGTGTTAAAAACTTTGTGTTGAGTGGTAATGTGTGAGAAAGTTTTTTGTGTTAAGGCAGTTCAAATGGGAGGGGAGGCAGAGCAGGCAGAGTGTTTAGCATTCTGACTGCCTGATGAACAGAGCTGTCTCTCAGTCTGCTGGTACGAGCCTGGAGACTCCTCAGTCTCCTCCCTGATGGCAGCAGTCTAAAGCGGCTGTGTAGTGGGTGTGTGGGATCACCTGCCATGCGGTGGGCTTTCCGAGTGAGGCGTTTGCTGTGTAAGTCCTGCAGTGAGGGCAAGGAGGTGCCGACGATCTTCTCAGCTGCTTTCACGATGCGCTGGAGGCTCTTGCGGCAGGATGCAGTGCATGCACCAAACCACACAGTGATGCAGCTGGTCAGGACACTTTCTATGGCACCTCTGTAGAAGGTGCACATGATGGAGGTTGAAGCTCCAGCCCTTTTCAGCTTGCGGAGAAAGTAGAGGCGCTGGTGAGCCTTCTTCGCCAGTGCTGCAGTGTTCCTGCTCCAGGACAGGTCCTTTGAGACGTGCACTCCCAGGAACTTGGTGCTGTCCACTCTCTCCACTGCGGTGCTGTTGATGGTCAGAGGGGCATGTTGTGCATCCCTCTTCCTGAAGTCCACGACAATCTCCTTTGTCTTCTCCACGTTGAGAGTGAGATTGTTGTGTCCGCACCACAAGGCCAAGCGGCTCACCTCGTTCCTGTAGTCCGTCTCATCGTTGTTGCTGATGAGACCTACCACTGTTGTGTCGTCCGCAAACTTGATGAAGTGGTTGGAGCTGTACGATGGTGTGCAGTCGTGTGTTAGCAGGGTGAATAGAAGGGGGCTCAGCACACATCCTTGTGGGGCCCCTGTGTTCAATGTGATGGTGCTAGATGTGTTACTCCCGATCCGTACTGTCTGTGGTCTCCCGGTCAGGAAGTCTAGCAGCCAGTTACACATTGAGGTGTTCAGCCCCAGACTGTCCAGTTTATGGATGAGCTGTTGGGGGATGATGGTGTTGAACGCCGAGCTGAAGTCGATGAACAGCATATGTAGCACTGCTGTTTTACTTTTTCATCAAAAAATGAGTGTCAAAAAGATCTCTAATATCATTATTGAAAGATAAAAATTAATACAGGTTAAATCTCAGGTATTAGAGTAATCCGAAAGTAATGTAACTAAGTTACTTTCAGAACTGAGTAACTAAGTAGTGTAATATGTTACTTTTTTTTAAAAGTAACTAGTAATGTGTAACTAATTACTTATTTTGGGTAACCACCCCAACACTGATGGTTGACATCATTTGCTGATTATGGCTGAGAACTGTTTAGGAAGAGATTTGTATTTTGTATGCTTTCTCTGTGCTGAAAAATACATTACTGTACCTTTTAAAAGTTTCTGAACTGGACTGTACACTAAGGCATTTTGTTTTCATACATGTCAGTAGATTTTTTAAATTACAATACAGATGTGTTGTGCTGAATATCACTGTCTAACATTGCTGTACAGTACCTGTACATGCTGTTCAGGTTTTGTGTGTTTATGGATGAATGTGTGGTGTAATGTGTTAGCTAAGTGTTTGTAAATAAAATTCTGTGCATGTTTATGGCCCAGTATGTCAGCTTGTTCAGTCTCATGCCGTTAAATGTGTGTGCGGCGCTCCGTTAGCGGTATAGCCGCGACTGACGTCAGAAATGCAGACCTACGATCGGCACGTGTTTTTGGTCCGCGAGTTATGGCAAAATCGACATAAGTCTCATCCTTAGGTCCGGAACCCTGATGTAACTCGGGGGTTCCCTGTATTATTCTACTAATCAAAACACGGCTCTAGGCAACACAGATGACTGTTTCACAAATGTGGAATTTTTTTTGCCAACACACATCAGTCTTTGCTGACTTTGACAGCACATATTTAAAGTTCCTCTGTACGGTCAAAGTTACTGTGTCGTAAACAGAAAATGTTCTGGATGACTTTCTGGCAAACTATGAGCTGGTTTTCTTCATCTGTTGGGATTAATAATAGGATGTGGACATTTAAGGTTACAAAACCACAACCTAATCCAGCACAAAACTCTTCCCGCCTTTGTTGGTTTAGCCCATGAACGACTAATGCCACATCTGAGATGAAGCAACCTGGTGACACTGATGTCAACACGCCAAAGACATTTAAAAGCTAATTGAGTTTCCTGAGGCAAACATCTGAGACGGAGTGGAGGAGCCTGATATTTTTTCTGTTATTTGGCTTTGTTCCTGCAGTCTGCTGCGACTCCTAGGCTCCTCTAACTTGAGAAGATCAGAGTAACAACATGAAGTCCAGGATGATGGGTTTTCTTCTTATCACGTTTCTTTTAATCAACTGCCAGCTGACTGTAAGTATAAAGAGCTCCACCACCCAACTCTGTACTAAAATCTGTCCTGACTTTTGTTTATGTGACCAGTTTTACTTTTTCACTTTTGCAGCTCTGCCATCGCAGGCGCAGTTCTAGCAGTGAATCTAACAGTCACCAGGTACATGTTTATTTATTTGTACATTAAAGTGCAATTAATGCTTTCTGTATTTTTAAACCTTTTTTTTATTTAATGCTGCCTTGTGTGTGTTTATTTTGTCTTGCTCCAGAAATGGATACCCTTTTCTCCAGTTCTTCCATATCAACCCTTAAATATTTGCAAGTTGTTTCCGGCTCTCTGCCCCACATCACCTGCTCCCCCTACAGTACCAACAACAACAAAAACAACAACCACAATGACAAGCACCACCACTACACCAAAAACAACTACCACCACCATCCCAACAACAACTACAACTACCCCGACAACAACAACTACCACCCCAACAACAACAACTACTACCCCGACAACAACAACTGCCACCCCAACAACAACTACAACTACCCCGACAACAACAACCACCATCCCAACAACAACTACTACCCCGACAACAACTACCACCCCAGCAATAACAACTACAACACAGACAACAACTACCACCCCAGCAACAACAACAACAACATCGACAACAGTCCTACAAACCACGACCTCCCCCAGAGGAGACAGCAAATAAACTGTCAGTCATCTTGATTGATTAACAACGTCAGGACGTTTTGGTATAAAAGAAACAGGATTGGCATGTATTAGTTGTCTTTTTATGCACTTTGATAATAGTATTCTATCAGGACAAAGGCTAAACTAAATCTGAATACCTTATAAATAAAATATAAATAAAATATGAATGTATTAGTTTTTACATATTTGTCTTTTAGTACAGAATTCTTTCAAACATTTTCATTCACGTTATGTTGATTCTACTCATTTAAATCAGCACCAGATTGTTCTGTATTATTTTCTTTTGAAATTAATGTAAAATGTTTATTTAGTATCAGTAATTATATATGATGCTTAGTGATGCATGTAGAATTGAGACGAGCTTTCAGGGTGTGATAAAGAGTTTTAGTGGAGGCTGTTCTGGCAGACATCAGTGAGAGAATGCTGACTCACCCCTGGATTATGGTAGCTCTAAGAAAGGCTGGGTGTAAGCCACTAATACCCGACTCGGTGCTTCATCAGTGAAGTCTGTGAGAAACCCTCCTGACCTATAATAGTTTTATTTACTGCTCAGCACTGTCAACTCCTTCAATATGCATTCATATAAATCACTTTAGCCTTAACTTAATCAGTTACCGTGTTTTGATGTGATTTGTTTGTGCCAAAATACTGCTTTTTCCACAGAAACACACTATGAATGTCAATTTATTTAGTTAAAAAAGTTTAATATTTTTGTCTTCAAATCTTCATTTTCTGAATGTGCACCAATATCCTTTATTTTTATTCTTATTGTGTCCTTTAACTGTTTAAAAAATAAATTTTAAATTAAAAAAGCTTTGTGGATGTAAACGTTTTTTTTTGTTTGACTCAGGTCACGTTCATTTCTACAAAAAGTGTTTTGTTTGTTTAAAGATATCAGAAACCTGAAATAGTAGTAAATCAAAAACACAATCATGCATCACATGCTATAAGAACATTTTGTGTACAAAATTTAAAACGCAATTTTCATGCTTTCCTGTATATTTTTATGGTGTTGCCAAAAAATAGAAGCTCTTCTTATTTTGTGCCCACCTGTGGAGTGAAGAGGGAACTGGAAATAATCTCGGTCCATCCGTGTATGTTGTGACATATAAACTTGAAAAATAAGTGAGGTACTGACCTCCGTGTTTGTATGTAGCTACATTTAGGCCTAAGTAAGGTTTCTTTTAAAAACTGAGTTACCAAGTCATCATTCAAGATGGCTGCCACCATATATGTATGTAAACCAGCTACCCCGGATATTTGAGAAAACCGTTTTCTAGTTAATACTGCTTAAAATTATAGTTTCCTCAAATGACTGGGGCAGCCAAAGATAAATTTTTGGGGGGCAAGGCCACCACTGGCCACCCCGTGGATCCTCCACTGTTCTTGTTGGTGGATAAAATGTCTCCCTCCACTCTGCAGGATCCCTCACACTGCTGCATCGAACAAGGAAAAAAAAAAACTACCTCAGTTCATCAGTGAAGTGTTGACCAACATTTGTCTCCCCTGCTCAGCAGTCAGATCCTCTAATGTGTAACTGGATGAGAGTTAAAACGTCTAACTCCTGCCCACTTGAATGTCTTTCACCAAAACCATTGTCCACCAGCATTCCCTGTTCAGTTCTGTAGGGATATAATACTAGTCAGTTTTGCTGACTGTACAATATTCCAGAATGAAAGTTTGTGTAGATTTTATCTGACACAAACTTATCATCAATATTCACGAGTTCTCTCTTTTTAGATCAATATCAATAATTCTGTGGCTAGACCAGATGTAATTCACAGGAAACGTTAAACTTTTGTTGGTACAGCAGGACTGGACCATTTATTTAACATAATTATAAATTACATCACACATTTGTACATGATTGGTTGATCATTTTTCCTATAATTAACTTCAGCATGAGTATACGCCTCCGTAACTTCATAGGAACAACAGAACACAAGTTATGGGTGTTAATAACTTATATCTCTGCTGGCACAATAACTTAAAGTTTAGTTACTTAAAGTAAGAAAGTTTCAGTGAAGAGAAAATGGAGGAGGAAGAGAACATGGAGGATGAGGAGAGTTATTACCTTGAAGCGTTTTAACCAGAAACATGGCAGCTCTCCGGCTGATCTCGGCTACACGTTGGTACCCTTGGTAAAGCATATGACGACTTTGTTACCTCGTGAAGATGGTCAATCTCCCTCGGTCCAGTTTGGTCAGTTCCTTTACTGTTCTTCAGCGTCTCCAGACGTGTGCCAAGACTCGGACCGAAAGTAACGGCAACTCCTGGTGTTGTTGTTCAAGATAAGACGTTCCTTAACGGAATGTCAATAAAAGAGAGCTTAGAGCTCAAAAACAGACTCATAGCTTGCAAGTGCTATGAAGTCCCAACTGAATGACGTGTCATTGGCATTTGACTGGCGTTCATTCAGCTCTTTTGGGGAACCTCATGGCTTGAGGTCCTCCACCGACTCTGTCAGTTCCAGCTACAGCTTAGAACTTTAAGAAAGGATCTGTGATCAGACTTGTTCTTTCCCCATTGGTCCAAACGAACCAGTGGATGAAGGTCACTCGGATATCAGTTTTTTAGAACAGAGAAGAAGTTGTTTAGAATGAAGAGAGAGAAACAGATTGACTGGAGCCAGCTTCATAAAACAACTGATTAAAACTGTGTTCTAACTTCTAACAAACTGAGGAGTTCAGTCTGACATATTAATTCACTTTCACCATTTGATTCATCATATGAAGAAGTGACCATCATTTTGAAATAACATTGGATTTCCAACTTGAATTAAACAGTTTGAATTATCAAACATTGAATTCAATAATGCTTATACAAGTAACACAAGGTTATTCATTAACACAAAAATAGAGGAATAAGAGAGTCTCTTATGACTTATTGTGTTTTGATTCAAAATAATGTAATAAAATAGTGTCCACTTGTCTCCTTGAGAGCCTCAGGAGCAGTGTACCACTCAGAGTTTCAGAGAGATGTGAAAAGGTGCAAACCCAGGTCAGAGATGAGGGGTCTATCTCACTACAGTTCCATTACAGAAAAACACTCTTCTCCAAAACTTCAAACATTCTTTATTCAAATCCCTCAGAGATAGGGACATAGGTGTACCACTTATTATTATTATTATTTATATAATTACTTACATGTACAGTATTTGGTAACTTATATTTAATGGTGACTTTTTTTCCTACAACACCTTTAGTAATAAGTTTCATTTCAGTTTTTAATGAATTATTTTACATTTAAACTAGGTGAGCTGTGTGTACTGATTACTTTTGTATTTTTTAATGACAGAACATTTTGTAAAAATACTTAAAATATTGCTGGGACTGTAAAAGAACATCAAAGTTCATGCTCAATAATCCAGGTAAAGCATCCAATAAAGTTCAGTCAGGCCTCTGGACAGTGTCTTTTTGTTGAAACATTTCATCCTTCATCCAAAGGGCTTCATCAGTCCGAGGAGCTACAACAAACTCAGTCCCATAAGTAGCACACTCACATATAGTGGACCAACCAGTTTGCTGGTGATAAGATGGTTTCTGGAGTCCACCCTCTCCCCCGTTGACTCCGCTGAGGAAGCCATGGCCAAAGTAGTTCAAAACATCAAAGATGTTTAAACAAAAAAAGCAACCATCCAGATGACCTGACTTAACTTTTCTGGATTTTTTACCTGGATTATTGAGCATGAACTTTGATGTTTTTGAACCACTTTGGCCATGGCTGTCTCCGAGGAAACAACGGGGGAGAGGGTAGACTCCAGAAACCTTATTATCACCATCAAACTGGTTGGCCCAACATAATGCCCCTATTTCATTAGTACCATTAGTACCAATACGGCACGGTTTGACTCGGCTTGACATGGTATTAGTTGTGTTTCCATTACACTTCAGTAGTGGTTCTAGTGTCCAAGGTTCAAAGTTTAAAAAATGATGTCAAGTGGCTTACCAGCTGGTGGCGGAAATGCTGGTGGTAAGACCCAGAAACAGGTTTCAGTACAGGGTGACAATTTATTTTTAAGTTTCTGGTCCCCCCTTTGTCTGCCTCGGGTCTTGGGGGTCGGGTCTCTGATGCTTCGCAGTCACTATTGAATGTTCTATTAGAGAAGTCTTATACACTTATGGATGTTCACAACCACACACAAATAGATGCAGGGATGCACATACAGGTATCGTATGTAGATATGTAGATGTGCATGTGACTGCATATGCATGTATATACAGTATATGTATGTATATGGGTATGGGTACCGGTATATATATTTATGGAGAACTTCTGCAAAGCCATGAATATTCTAAGTCTTTTATACATATGTCCTTTTTTGTTGTATTATGTCATGTTCTTTGCAGGTTTACAGACGGCGGTCGGATATGTTTGCCTTGTGCTTTCTGTGTGTATTTGTTATGTTTTGTGGTCTTACTTTCCTTTCCTTCCTTTATTTCTATCCTAATTAAAATATATATATATATATCCATCCATCCATGCATCCATCCATCCATCCATTCTCTTCCGCTTATCCGGGGTCGGGTTGCGGGGGTAGCAGCCTAAGTAAGGAGGCCCAGACTTCCCTCTCCCCAGCCACTTGGGCCAGCTCCTCCGGGGGAATCCCAAAGCGTTACCAGGCCAGCCGAGAAACATAGTCCCCCCCAGCGTGTCCTGGGTCTTCCTCTGGGTCTCCTCCCGAGGGGACATGCCCGGAACACCTCACCAGGGAGGCGTCCAGGAGGCATCCTGACCAGATGCCCGAGCCACCTCAACTGGCTCCTCTCAATGTGGAGAAGCAGCGGCTCTACTCCGAGTCCCTCCCGGATGACTGAGCTTCTCACCCTATCTCTAAGGGAGAGTCCAGACACCCTGCAGAGAAAACTCATTTCAGCCGCTTGTATCCGAGATCTCGTTCTTTCGGTCACAACCCAAAGCTCATGACCATAGATGAGGGTGGGAACGTAGATTTATTTATTTATTTATTTATTTTGAACAGACAGAAAAGACAATCAAGAAAGAAAATAAATAAAATAGGATAACACAACTAAAAAAATAAAAGTTAATGCAAATAATTATGCCCAAGTGACATGTAAATTTTACGTTTTCTGTTCGAATAGGAGCAGGTAGAAGATACAATATCTTATAATGTCCTGCCCCTTAGATCGATCGGTAAATTGAGAGCTTTGCCTTTTGACTCAGCTCTCTCTTCACCACAACAGACCGACACAGCGCCCGATTCACTGCCGATGCTGCACCTATCCGCCTATCAATCTCACACTCCAGTTTTCCCTCATTCGTGAACAAGACCCCAAAATACTTAAACTCCTCCACTTGGGGCAGGACCTCCTCCCCGACCCGGAGAGGGCACTCTACCCTTTTCCGGCTCAAGACCATTGCCTCGGACTTGGAGAAACTGACCCTCAACCCGGCCGCGTCACACTCGGCTGCAAACCACTCCAGTGAAAGCTTTTGATCACAACCTGATGAAGCCAATAGGACCACATCATCTGCAAAAAACAGAATAGCAATCATAAGGCCACCAAAGCGGATCCCCTCAACGCCTTGGCTGCGCCTAGAAATTCTGTCCATGAAAGTTATGAACAGAATTTGTGACAAAGGGCAACCTTGGCGGAGTCCAACTCTCACCAGAAACAAGCCTGACTTACTGCCGGCAATGCAGACCAAGCTCTGACACCGGTCGTACAAAGACCTAACAGCCCGTATCAAAGGGCCTGGTACCCCATACTCCCGGAGTACCCCCCACAGGCCCGAGGGATACGGTCAAATGCCTTCTCCAAGTCCACAAAGCACATGTAGACTGGTTGGGCAAACTCCCACATACCCTCCAGGACCCTGCTGAGGGTGTAGAGCTGGTCCAGTGTTCCACGACCAGGACGAAAACCACACTGCTCCTCCTGAATCCGAGGTTCGACTATCCGATGGACCCTCCTCTCCAGAACCCCTGAATAGACCTTACCAGGGAGGCTTAAGAGTGTGATCCCCCTATAGTTGGAACACACTCTACGGTCCCCTTTTTGAATAGGGGAACCACCACCCCAGTCTGCCAATCCAGGGAACTGCCCCGATGTCCACGCGATATTGCAGAGTCGTAAGCCAACACAACCCCACAACATCCAGAGCCCTAAGGAACTCCAGGCGAATCTCATCCACCCCTGGAGCCCTGCCACCGAGGAGCTTTTTAACCACCTCTGTGACCTCAGCACCAGAGATTGGAGAGCCCGACCCAAAGTCCCCAGGCTCCGCTTCCTCAGTGGAAGACGTGCCAGTAGGATTGAGGAGGTCTTCGAAGTATTCCGCCCACCGACTCACAACATCCCGAGTTGAGGTCAGCAGCACGCCATCCCCACTATAAATATTGTTGGTGGCGTACCGCTTCCCCCCTCCCGAGACGCCGGATGGTGGACCAGAATCGCCTCGAAGCTGTACGGAAGTCATTCTCCATGGCCTCTCCGAACTCCTCCCACACCCGAGTTTTTGCCTCAGCAACCACCCGAGCTGCATGCCGTTTGGACTGCCGGTACCCATCATCTGCTTCCGGGGTCCCACAGGCCAAAAAGGCCCAATAGGCCTCCTACTTCAGCCTGACATCATCCCTCACTGCCAGTGTCCACCACCAGGTTTGAGGGTTGCCGCCTTGACAGCCACCAACAACCTTGTGGCCACAGCTCCGATAAGCACTCAAATAAGCTGCCTCGACAATAGAGGCATGGAACATGGCCCACTCGGAATCAATGTCCCCTGCCTCCCTCGGAACGTGTTAAAGCTCTGTCTTACGGGAGACTCTGCCAGATGTTCCCAGCAGACCCTCGTAATACGTTTGGGTCTGCCAGGTCTGACTGGCAACCTCCCCCACCATCAGAGCCAACTCACCACCAAGTAGTGGTCAGTTGACATCTCCACCCCTCTCTTCACCCGAGTGTTCAAGACATGTGGCTGCAGATCAGATGAGACGATAACAAAGTCGATCATCGAACTGCGACCTAGGGTGTCCTGGTGCCAAGAGCACATA
>JBBPBX010002360.1:61800-75609 GCA_038048925.1 Garcialebias charrua | reverse complement strand
GCGTTTCTGTAGTTAAATTTTAACAAAATGCAGCTCTCGCTGCAAAGCGGGTCTGCTCTGTGGGTGCGCGCGTCAGAGGCGTTCCCTCCTATGAGCGAACTGTGCAGCTGCACAGGGCGGCATCCAGCAGGGGGCGGCATAAGAGGAGACGCCGCTCCTCGTTTTTTAAAATCTTTTACAACTTTTGTTTGTAACAACATAACACAGAACACCACTACCGCGCTGCTCCTGGGCCGCTCCGCCCTTCATTTATTCACAAGTCATCAGTTTAATCACCGCAGCAGCTGCGTGGGTGCATTTCCTCAACCCAGAGCCGCCCCGCCTCCACTTTCACTTTCATTTTTGTTACGTGCCCGGAGGTGACACTACGTGCGGTCAGGGGAAAGATGGAAGGGAGGAAAAGTGGTGGTGCAGAGAAGAGAAGAATTAAAAAGAGAGAGGCTCTGGAAACAGACGCAGCTAAATGTGCAAACATTGACACATTTTTCACTCAAACAGCTGCAGTTTTTAAATTTCATTCATTCATTCATTCAACCTTTATTTATACAGGCTAGCCTCGTTGAGTCACGGGGACTCATTTACAAGAGGGACCTGTCTCACTCACACCAAACAACCATCCACTCTCACACTCACACCTAGGGTCAATTTAGAGTCACCAATCAGCCTAACAAGCATGTTTTTTGGTCTGTGGGAGGAAACCGGAGTACCCGGAGGAAACCCACGCATGCACGGGGAGAACATGCAAACTCCACCCAGAAAGGCCCCGGACCGGGATTTGAACCGGCAACCTTCTCGCTGAGAGGCAGCAGCTCTACCAGTTGTGCCACCGTGCTGCCCAACAGCATTAAATGAGAGATCAAACAGGTGAGACATGATGTTGAACTTTGCTGCAAAACACTGTTCAAGTTAATTATCAAGTCAATGAATTTTGTGTTGTGTGGCATTGTGACATAACATCCTGTTATATCATTTAAATAATACAGTATATGAGTCTGGTGAAGACCTGCTCTATATGAAAAGTGCCCTGAGATGTTAGATTATTCAAATCTTTAATGAAACTGGCCTGAATTGATCATAAGTATTTGTAAAAAGGGGATGTTTGTGCTGAGTTATCACAATTTTTTAAATGTGATTTAGTGTCAGGATCAGAGAGTGATGAGGGGATTGTTCCTGTCAGTATGAAGGAACAGGTGAGCTGTTTTAACTGTGTGTAAAGAGTCAGAGAGTCTTTATTGTCATTTACACCGCATGTGGTACATGTGATGAAAACGAGATTATGTACACGGGGTCCCAGTTACATCCAACAACAAATGCAAGAGAAAAACAGTAATAACATCTAGAATTAACTAAGAAAAACATCAACTAGTAATACACTAAGCCTAATATAGTGGGAATAAACAGCAGCACGAACATGAGTTTGTATGAGCAGATGGTCACAGATGAACACAGATGAACACAGCAACAAGAAAACAGATCAGCATCAGCACAATGTGATATTTTGCAGTGTTTATTTTTTTATTTTATTTTTATTTATTCATGAGTCTAACAGCCTCAGGGTAGAAGCTGTTCCTCAGTCTAGTGGTTCTACATTTGATGCTCCTCAACCTCCGTCCTGAGGGGAGTGGGGCAAAGAGTGAGTGTGCTGGGTGAGTGAGGTCTTTCATGATGCAGGTGGCTCTTTTCCTGCATCTGGAGGTGTAAATGTCTGTGATGGTGGGGAGACTGACTCCAACAGACTTCTGTGCAGCCTTCACCACTCTCTGTAGAGCTTTCCTCTCTTCAACTGTGCAGCCTCCATGCCACACGTTGATGCTGGAGCACAGGACGCTCTCCACTGCACACCTGTAGAAGGAGGTGAGAACTGGGCTGCTCAAACAAGCATTAGTTCCAATATAAACACTTTCTAAATGACAGCAGTGACTCATTGTATTTTTATCATTCAAAGTAAGATAATAAATACATAAAGCCCACAATGAAAGGGAATACTGTAGTATGAAAGTGATATGAAATAAGCCTGCATAATTTGCCATTGAAAATATATTAATTGGTTAAATCAAAATGTGTTTTCCATATAAAATGTGCTAAAGCTTTACAGATTATTGTCCTGATGCAGGCTCAATAAATGTAGTCCTCTGGACAGATTCTTCTTTGTATCAAAAATACTTCTTCAGTCTGAGGAGCTGTGACAAACTCAGTCATCGTTCCTCCTTGATAGAGAGGAACAATGGTTTGAGAGAGGAGTAAAGGAGGTCATCTTTGTGAAAAGAAACTGTCCATCATTAAACAGAGGTGGAGGCCTCCGTGTTCAACCTCCGAGGTGGAGGCCTCCGTGTTCAACTTTTTAAGAGTTCCAGTAACTCGCCTTAAGCGCAGAGGTGACAGGGCGTTCTCCGTAGCAGGCCCAAGACTCTGGAATGAGTTACCTCTACCTGTCAGACAGGCCCCCTCCCTCGCAGTTTTCAAATCCCGGTTAAAAACTCATTACTATTCTGTTGCTTTCAACACCAGCTGATTTGTATTGATCGTTTTATTTATGATCTGCAATGTTTTTATGTCTTTCGTGTTGTACTTCATTGTGTATTGCCTGTTGTTTGTTTGTCCAGCACTTTGGTGTGGACTTGTTCCTGTTGAAAGTGCTTTACAAATAAAATGGTATGATAACTGTTCCCCTCTTACAATGCTGTTATTGCTAGTATCTTACTGTTCATAGGGCTGTGCGATATGACGATAGAAACGTGTCTATCTTGCAACTTTCCTTCTATCGTCTCTATCGTGATAAATAAAAAAATAACTGTCGCAAAGAAGCTTCATATGGTGGTTTTGCGAGATGACGGCGCTGCTTTATGTTTGACGCACGCGCGGGTTTGCGACACATGCTTTACGTTGTTAAACTCGAGAGCAATGGAGACGCAGGGGCATGAAGTAGCATCTCAACCGGTGTCACAACAAGGAGAAACAGTTGCACAGGCAGCCCAAGAAGAACTTTTACCAAAAAGAGGAGGAAGCTCACCTTGTTAGCTTCCATTATTTCGCTCCGCTGAAACTTGGAGACAAAATGGGTCCAGAGGACACGAACTCAGAGTCCAACCGAGTCCGAACTCGGGTCCAGTTAACCAATACAAAACAGACCAGAGACACAACAGAACCGGAATCAAACGCAACGTTTTCTCTGTTTCTTTTACTCCAGCTTCCAGAGCGGATCTCTTCTTCGTGGGTTTTATTAGCAGCCGTTGTTTTACCGCCACCTGCAGGAAAAATTTGGACCAAAGTAGAAACTCCTTTTCTTTTCTAAAACATAATTCTTATCTACTCAGATGAATTATGTGCAATGAATATTTATCAGATATGTGTAGGGTTGGGCATCGAGAATCGAGAATCGTTCGGAACCGGGACTAACTGTCCGGTTTTCCCGGAATCGTTCAAAATATTAATTTGCGATTCCTATTTTCGATGCTAGTTAGCCGACCGGAAGTAGCCGCCACCGAAACCCAACGAAGAAGAATCCACCGGAAGTGTGCACCCGAGATCTAAAGCTTACTAATTAATAAAATGACCAGTCAGGTCAGTGCAGCACTTGCAATAATTTTCTATCATGCAAAGGAGGGTGGAGAAGTAAAATAGTGTCCCGTCTTTGACGCGCTCCACCGGATTATTTTCGCTTCGTATCCGACCGGAAGTACAGAGTGGTCCGTCTGCAAAACGCTCCGCCGAACTTTTCGCTAATCGCTACCTCTTCGGCTCCATCAGGTAAATAAATAAACTATAAACTACATCTCATACCAACATTAAGGCAGCTAACAAGTTATACTCCGCTTAAAGCGGTAAGTCAGCTCAAATACAAACACGATGCTAACGTTAGCTTGTATTTTTTCTTAGACAAACGACCTGAAATGGCTTCACAGTGTTCACCAGCGTCCAAGGTAAAAACGTCAGTGTTAACTGAATGAAGAGTGCCACAGAACAGTTACAGCATATGTTGTGAAAAGGTTGCATCCCTTTTCAGATGTGAATTCAACCATGGATTGCACTTACATTGCACTCAAATCCAACACTTATTAACATTCTTAATCCATTTAAAGTTCTCTGTGTCTTTTAAAATGTCTAAATGTCTCTAGTTTTCAGTATTATATAATTTCTGTTTATGTTCTCTTTCATTCCATTATGAGGGAATGTCACAGTTTGAAGAATTATTGAATAGGTTAGTTAGGCAATAACAACAGAGCTAATAATTGTACACATTCTCAGTCTTAAAAATGATTTAATAATCTCTTTTTACTGATAATACTGATAAACCTGTTGTTTGTTTAGGAACTTCCTGCAGTCTGTCCAGAAAGTCTCCACTGGAGGAGCGTTTTGCTGAGGAAGAGGCACAACATAATTTCACAACTCCATGTCCATGAAGAAACAAATAGAGAGGGCTGCAGATACCAGGACATCCCACCAGCTGTTCTGTCTGAAGATCCTGCTGCTGCTGGTGGAACCAGGTTAGCCCATCAGTGGGAGCTCAGTAACATGGCTGCAGCATCAGACACTGGACAATATTATATGTATAATAATAATAATATATGTTATGCCTCTTTTCCACCGCTCGGCTCGGCTCGGGTTGGATCGGCTCAGGTCGGCTCAGTTCGGGTCGGGTCACATCTATGTTCTGTTTCCACAGCTTTTTTGTACCCCTTCTGTGGGCGGGGTCCAGAATCCTACTCGTCTTACCACATGGTGGCAGTAGTGTTCCTCAAGCTATTTACTACAGTACTAGCCACCACTAGAAGAAGAACACAATAAAGACTTTGTATCACATATTATCAATTCTATCAAAAACCACAAAGCTGATATTTTTCAAAAAAATCTAGTGTGATCACAACATGTTCATATACGAAATGTATCCTGTTGGAGTTATTTGAAATAAAATTCAATGTTTTATAGACATAAATGTGTCAACCTACGTCCATTATTTTCTACTTTGTATCACATATTATCAATTCTATCAAAAACCACATAGCTGATATTTTTCAAAAAAATCTAGTGTGATCACAACATGTTCATATACGAAATGTATCCTGTTGGAGTTATTTGAAATAAAATTCAATGTTTTATAGACATAAATGTGTCAACCTACGTCCATTATTTTCTACTTTGTTTCACATATTATCAATTCTATCAAAAACCACAAAGCTGATATTTTTCAAAAAAATCTAGTGTGATCACAACATGTTCATATACGAAATGTATCCTGTTGGAGTTATTTGAAATAAAATTCAATGTTTTATAGACATAAATGTGTCAACCTACGTCCATTATTTTCTACTTTGTTTCACATATTATCAATTCTATCAAAAACCACAAAGCTGATATTTTTCAAAAAAATCTAGTGTGATCACAACATGTTCATATACGAAATGTATCCTGTTGGAGTTATTTGAAATAAAATTCGAATTTTTATAATTTATTTTCGTTGTGCAAACACAGGTTTTGGAAAAAGTCAAAGCGAAACTACTTTAAATGCAGCACATTTGACCATACGTGACAATATTAAAGCGTGGTTAAGCTCAGGAGCCCTCGTACTATTAAAGTCAGCTATGAAATATATTTTATATCTGTTCATTGAGCTACATTTAAAGACATAAAGCCGCCCGCGCGCCGCGTGTTGCTCGTGGCGAACCTATTTTTTTAAAATCCTGCAGTTTTGAGCAGTACGTGATTTTATTAAGGACACGTTCAGCTGAAGACCCATCTTTGCTATAAATTTAAAAAATAATAATTGTTTTTACCGTGTTTATCATGTAAAAGTCCTGCAGTGATCGCGTCCCTCGCTTCCGTAAAAACAGCTCTCGTCTCCTCCTTCCTACTTCCGGTGCGGGTGAGCTCGCTTCAGTACCCCTCTGAAACCAGCCCGATAATCTCAGGAAATCTCGCGCGGCTCCGCTCGGAATAGCCGGTGGGAAAGGATGAAAGGGGGTCTCTGCGACGCACATATGACGTAACATCCGACCCGAGCCGACCGGTGGAAAAGGGGCATTAGTGAGTCCATGTTGGCTCTAATCTGCCCTGTGAGAAATTCATAGTAAATGTAACAAAAAGGAAAAAGTTCATAGCATTAAATTCAAACAGAAGTTCAAATTATTTCATCCTGAAATAACTCTGGCTAACTACTGTAGCTTTTTTATAACATGGAGTTAAACTCAAAGTAGTCTCCTCAGATAAATAGTGTTACCATTATTTTTATATTAAAGTTTCTGTTAACTTATTATTTTTATATTTGATTGTTTTTTGTTCAGTGCCCTGAGACAACTTCTGTTGTGACTTGGAGCTATACAGTATAAATAAACTGAATTGAATTGACATGTCTTTTTTTAACCCCGCCTACAAAAAGAATCGGAATCGAGAATCGAAAAGAATCAGAATCGAAACAAAGAACCGGAATCGGAATCGCTCAAATTCAAACGATGCCCAACCCTAGATATGTGCCTGGCACCAATTCTTGTACTTTTAAGTTTGTTAATGTTAGACAACACTGCTGAGTAAAAGAATAAGCTAACATAATGCTCTGTTGTAGTGTGCTGAATGAAGCTGAGCTGTTGCACTGATTCAAACCCTGATGTGTTCTCATTCAGGAAACAAACTGTCTGATCATCCAGAAACCCCTTGTCTTCCTTGAAAAAACTACACAACGCAGAGTTGAGGGGTTACTTGAGCTGGCTTGGTACAGTGGAGTGAAGCAGAACCCGGTTACATTGGAGATGTAATGTAACTAATTTAACGTTTATTTTAACATGAAAAACATCATTCTTATTTCCACAGATGTAATGTGCATGTGTAAATACACTGAATGTTCACTATATCCTGAGAGTATATTTATGAATTATCAATTCAAAAATTTATTTTCACTGAAATTCTGTCTGAATTACATCAGTGCATTTAATGATTACTTCTTACTTACTTACTTACTGCCTAGTTTTATCATTAAACATATTTTGAATTCAATGAAAACACAAAACAATTGTATTGTTTTATAAATATTTCTCCACTGTAAATAAAGCAAAGATCTGATATATCACAAAATTATATAAATATATGCTGGTGTAGATTCTCAGTCGTCCAAGACATGATAAAATCAAAAAAAGCGTTCAATACAGAAACAACTGAACTTTATTTGTTACAGAAAACGTTTCACCCTCTATCCAATTGAATTGAGAAAGCCCTATGGATAGAGAGCGAAACGTTTTCTGTTACAAATAAAGTCCAGTTGTTTCTGTATTGAACTGCTTTTTTTATCATATAAATATATCTTTATAATTTACATATAAAAATAAATATTATGTAATGTATTGGTTTTTAATGGAAAAAAGTTTAAACACATATATTAAATTATTTTTAAGATGTTAAACAAATGGTACATTGACAATTTACAAAATTTAATGACACCAAAAAATTCTCTGTTGGGTTTTTTCTAATTTAAATTTATTAAAAACAAACAAACAAAAAAATCAGAAATGTATGAATCTGTACAAAATCAACCAAAGCATCTTTATTTTACAGAGTTCTACAGAGTTCCACTTCCATCATGTGTTGTGACTAGGATCCGCAACACTTTTCCAGCAGCAGGTGTCTATGGTACACTGGCTTCAAGTGGCCCAATGTTGAATGATTACTGGTATCTGGAACGTCTCTCTGGAACTGCTGTGTAAATATCTGGATGCTGAGTGGAGGTGGCACGTGAACCTATTCTCCAGGCTGGTCCTCTGATTCACCTGCGCAGAGATCAATTACCTCCTTCCTAACAGCTTCCACATAGCCTGTCAAAGGAAAACAACAAACAAACAAACATTATTTTTCAAAATACCTTTGTTCTTTGTGCCCTTTCTTAAAAAAACTTGTACTCTGACAGATCTTGAATTGTACCTTGTTTGTTTTGAGAATTCTAAGAAAACAGAAATAAAAATTATATATTTCAGAATCACAATTTAGATTTATTTTTTAAACTATTTAGCAAGTTTTTATTGCAATGTTTATGCCAGAAGTTTACCTTGGTAACTTGACTAGTTGAATGCCATGACTCTTGTGGTTCATCAGATGTTGAGATGGTTGATCCTGGAAAGCTGGACATAATTCCTGCAATTTCATAGAGAGAGAAAAACAACATTACACACTATAAACATTAACAAAAGTTCAAAAATATGTAACATACACATAAATGTAATGGTTTTTTTTTTAGGTTGGTGAAATTGTGAGTGATGATATAGTAAAAACTTACTTATATCATATTGTTTATTTAGCTATTTTCCCAAAAATAATTTTGTTAGTTATTATGCAAAAGTGGGTATTTTAGTATTGTTGTGTAGAGCACCCAAAGTATTTTGACATTATTGTTGACAGAATGAAATTTGGAATTAGCCATCTAAATTTTCTACTGTCTAAATTAAAGAATATGATTCGAATTCACTAGATCATTCATGAAATGATTAGATCCCAAGATTTAATTTGCAGTTATGAAATGAGTAAATAAGAAAATTAACAGTGCTTTTCATAAGGTCGAGTCTGACAACGAATAATTTTATGAGTTTGTTTCTTCAAAGTAAAGTAACTTTTGTCAATTCATTCATTCATTCATTCAACCTTTATTTATACAGGCTAGCCTCGTTGAGTCACGGGGACTCATTTACAAGAGGGACCTGTCTCACTCACACCAAACAACCATCCACTCTCACACTCACACCTAGGGTCAATTTAGAGTCACCAATCAGCCTAACAAGCATGTTTTTTGGTCTGTGGGAGGAAACCGGAGTACCCGGAGGAAACCCACGCATGCACGGGGAGAACATGCAAACTCCACCCAGAAAGGCCCCGGACCGGGATTTGAACCGGCAACCTTCTCGCTGAGAGGCAGCAGCTCTACCAGTTGTGCCAACGTGCTGCCCAACAATATACGCAGTAGAAGTTTTAATCTTGCTCAAATCATTTTATTGTATACTCTATTAATGGAAAACTTATTAATACACGATTCAGCTTTGAAAAAACGTGCGGGGAGCTTCGTGGCTTTGAGCATGTCCAATTGCGTTTGAGATTTATCATTTTAAGACAGTAAATCATCCAAAACTCTCATTAATAAACCCTCCCTGAATAAATAAACTTACTGATGTTACTTGATCGCGCAGACATAATTTAAAAATACATTACAAGCAACGTGTGTGTGCTACTGATGTCGGCTAGTTTGTTAGCAGCGAACAAACACAACTTATTGTTAGTACTGAATGTATTAAAGCAATCGAAGGGTTATTATTCATCAAAGACAGTTATTGGACACTCGATCAATTGAAAAGTGATTTAGACACTGTTTATTTCATACACAGTAGCTAAGTGGGGTTAGCTTCATGATGTGGCTTCTTTGTTCTTGGGCTAACGCTAGCGAGGCCCGATCACGTTTGAGATTTATCATTTTAAGACAGTAAATCATCCAAAACTCTCATTAATAAACCCTCCCTGAATAAATAAACTTACTGATGTTACTTGATCGCGCAGACAATTTAAAAATACATTACAAGCAACGTGTGTGTGCGACTGATTTTCTGTCGGCTAGTTTGTTAGCAGCGAACATAAAGAATCTGCCCTGATAATTGGCTTCATACACTCACAGTGTATAAAGTAAAATAACATGAACTCATGTAAAATATATAGTTTATCATCCAAAACAGTACACCTCCGATTATGTTTACACAAAGACTTACTCTTTTCCTGGACAGTTTTCCGACGGTAGCTTCCCTGCGTTGTTTAGATGTGGTAGCTGTGGGGCTTTCTTCTGTAGATTTTCTTTTAAAAATACAGTAGTAGGAATAGCATCCTGTTTTAAAAGTCTTCTACATCTTACTGGTAATCCTAAAGATTCTTTTATACCAGGTCTTTCCTGAAAACAATCGGCAGTAAAATGGTCATTGCAGACATACACCATCGGTCCCTCGTTCTCTGTACTTGTCTGGTCCATTCTACACGAAGTTTCTCATCTTTTGGGAATTTGTGAAGGCTCACTTGTTCACTGCTGATATTAGCACACCCAAATGCGCTACAACGTGACGACATTTTTTAAGTTACACAAAAAAAGAGGCGATCTTTCAGAAAATGAATCTGTATGGCAAGCAGTTACCACACCAAACAAATGGGCAAGGCTCTGCCTTCTCCCCAATGGCACGTCACTGATGACGTTTGAGGAAATTCTCTGATTTTTAGGGGCATATCACAGCGAAAAAATTACTATAACTTGTAATATAATTTTAATATATAATTTATTTTGCAAAAACGAACAGAGCTGAAGGATGTAAGATATATATGTTGTGACAAATATGCAAATTTCCAAC
Organism: Garcialebias charrua; assembly: GCA_038048925.1. NCBI lineage: Eukaryota > Metazoa > Chordata > Actinopteri > Cyprinodontiformes > Rivulidae > Garcialebias > Garcialebias charrua. The sequence goes on along the minus strand of JBBPBX010002360.1, from coordinate 65,260 downwards.
ATGATGTCACAATACCTTTAAATGTGTTTACTGCAGTTAAAATGACACATTGGTTTTGCTTTTGTTAAATAAAAACTTTCAAAAGTATATTCATTCCTCTTTCTTATTTTGGTTAAAGACGTTTAACTCTGCAGGTCATCCCTGAAATTCTGACACAGAATCACAAGTCCAAGTGTGAACTGTGTCACAATAAAAATATGTATAATCTGAAGCATTTTTCATTAAACTGGAACAACACTATTAATGTATTACAGAAAATATACATACAGTAGGTACGCTTAATGATTTTGTAGACCATTGCATTAGGTAATACATTCAGCAAGTACTTTTACTTTAATACTTTATTTATATTAAAAAAAAATATAAGTATTTTTAAAAGCAAGTACTTATTTACTTTTACTTAAGTAAAAACTTTAATATGGTACTTCTACTTTTACTAGAGTACATTTTTGTCTGTTTATTTGTACTTTTACTTAAGTACAGTGTATGAGTACTTTCTCCACCACTGCTGCGCGCACACGTATTGTTTGATCAGACGTAGCGAAACATATTTTTTAAATCCAGCTCATTTCACAATTACGTTCATTTATTAAGGAAAAGTTCAGCTCAGACACATATTTGCTATAATTTTTAGCAAACAAATAATTGTTTTTAAGTGTAAATCTTCTTAAAGCCTTGCTGTGCACTCCTGTGGCAGACATTTGCAGCAGAGCTAATCGGACCACATTTCTGGGTTGTCTCAGCGGTGACGCGTCACGTCAGCGGTGGATGACGCGTTACGTCGGCGGTGACGTAGGTGCGACCTAAATAAAGGTGCGACACAAATAATTGTTTTAAGTGTTAATCTTGTTAAATTCTTGTTAAAGTCCTCCCGTGCATGCTCCTGTGGGTGCCATTTGGCAGCCCATCAATTTTTAGCACACAGGCCCACATTTCCGCGCACAACTGCCAATGTGTCAGAACAGAACCCCTGCATACATTTCAAAGATAATGAAAAAGCTTACAGAAAAAATAAAGAAAAAAACTAGGGAAATGTCTAATGTGTATTATTCACATTATCACGCCTCAAATTTACCGGTAGTCAAAATAACAGGATCAAAATGGTAATAAGACAGTCCAATTTATTATCTAAAATAAATGATGGATGATTGTCCTTAGCCGGACAACAGAGAATTGAAGCACCTGACAGTGCAATTATTTGCTTGCTGATAAAAAATATATTTCTTAGCTGACCTTATAGAACAAGGGTTCCTGAGCTTAACCGTTCCTTAAAGACCGTGTAAAGTGAATTTCAATATTTTCTTAAATAAACATTATAAATGTGATAATTGTAATCTTGTAAATGAGTAAAAAGTCTCAAAATTGTAGCTCAATTAATTTTGGAGTTATAGAGCAAACTGTGTATAAACATATTTCTATTTCAGGATTTTTTAGGCGTGTTTTAAACGGGACCGCGTTTCGTCACGCGGTCCTCATTAGTATAGCCCCACCCCCTGCAGCTCCAGCCGTATAAATTCGCCTCGGTGGAGCCGTTCACTCGCGAATCGCAGATAGCATCAGATAGCAATAGCATAGATATTTTGTTCATTGTTAGCTAGCTAATCAATTATGCCTCGTTCCTGCATCTTCCCTGGATGTTTTAATGGTCAGGGCACCTGCTACTGACCGTCTCCCTCCTCAGCCTCCGGACACCGCCGCCGCCTTTCCTGTTTCTTTTCTTTCTTTTTTTTATTGCTAAGCCTGTGCCCTACAAGTTCACAAGCTCCTTTTTTGCTAAGAAAATGCGACAGGTCCATTGCATACTTAGTTATCAACGTGATTACTCTTTATTTTAATCACCAACACAGCCCCCGCATGCGATGTGTCGGGTCGGACCGGGTGCAGCCGCGCGAGTCCGCTCATCTTCTAAACACAGAACAGCGGAGTTATGAATTATAGTTGTGTCCTCAACTTTTAAAATAAAACCAGAGTTGTTTGTGCACTAAAAACAGCGTAACTCTTGGAAAAAGGAGCAAACAGAGCAGGTTTACTGATGAACCTGTCTTCCTCCTCCACACACAGTTCAGCTCTGAGCGAGAGGGTCCTCCTACTTGCTCTGAGCTGCAGAACTGCGCTGAAACCACGCCCACGCGCTGACACGCCCCCACCGTTCCAGACCCTGGGAAAATCATGTTTTTTCCTTATATTTGAGACTTAATTTTATAAGGTAAACAATGTTTTTAATCAGTCAGATTTATATGGGTGATTAATAACACATATTTATGCCGTGTGACAAACTCAAAACACAAATTTAATTTTACTTTACACGGTCTTTAATCAATTCATGAAATGTTCAAATCAGCTGTTTAAATTGTTTCGCTTTGACTTCTTCCAAATCCGTCGCGTGCGCTGCCAAAATAAATTATAAATAAATAAAATTTTACCTCAAATGTCTTATACAAGGCAAGAGTTTGTAAATTAAACCCATATACTGTACTGTAATTACACTCTGTAAGCCTAAAAATTCTGCGTATCGGCTTTTGAAACACAGCTGATTTGGCAGTCAAAGTGCATTTATTAAGGAAATGTTAAACCGAGACACACATTTACTATAATTTCTAGCAAACAAATAATTGTTTTAAGTGTTAATCTTGTTAAATTCTTGTTAAAGTCCTCCCGTGCATGCTCCTGTGGGTGCCATTTGGCAGCCCATCAATTTTTAGCACACAGGCCCACATTTCCGCGCACAACTGCCAATGTGTCAGAACAGAACCCCTGCATACATTTCAAAGATAATGAAAAAGCTTACAGAAAAAATAAAGAAAAAAACTAGGGAAATGTCTAATGTGTAGGGGTGCACCGATTTCAATTTTCTGGCCGATCACCGATTACCGATTTTTAGAAAGTCTGACCTGCCGATTCCGATTTTGGCCGATACCGAATTTCAGGTGTTAAAAGGTCAAAATGCACCCTAAATTTTCAGGATTTTCCAACCTTTGCTGAGGCAGATAAAATTGGTAGATAAAATCGGCTTCTCATTTAAAGATCGGCCGATCACCGATCTCCCCAAATTCATATCTGAGTCAAAAATGGGTATAAAAATATGGGAAAAAATCCATAAATAACATGCTTCGGCGTATAACCCGCAGGACATTCAAATTAGTAAAAATAACTGCGTGTTATACGCCAAAAAGTACAGTACTGCTTTCCAGCCAGTAACATCATAAAAAATAATGTGCAAAAAACATAAAGAGAATCCGCTTTAACCAACTCATTTTCTGGGAATTCAAACTCAGTGAACACAAAATAAACTAGTAAAAAAAAAACTCTTGGAACAATAATGTACAGGTGATCCCCGACTTACGAGCGAGTTCCGTCCGTACGAGGTGCTCGTAACACAAAATCTCGTATGTCGGAACATGAAACACGTGTCGCTCGTAAGTCCGGATTTTCGGTCGTAAGTTGGAAAATTTATGCTAGC